>LKBB01000333.1:0-17525 GCA_001513885.1 Thielaviopsis musarum
AAAAAAAAAAGAAAGGGAGGCTGCAATAGGAGCCACCGCCAGCCCATCCCGCTCCGCTCCGCACTGTATCCTGAGCGATCCAAGGCGACGTCAAAGGAAACAGTAGGATTACTTTCTTTCCTTTCTTGCCCGAAAGCAATGTTCCTATGCACCGTCTGGTCGCACAAACCAGGAAAGTAGTACTAGTACTAGTAGCACTACTAGTACTACTAGTACTACTAGTATTATTAGTTGTAGCAATAGACCCCATTGTCTCCCTAATGCCACCATATAAAGTAGCATGGAGAGGCTGATCTTTGGCTTTGATCACCACTGACCCGCCGTACAGTTTGGTCATTCTAATTTCTCATGCGCCGTTTCGCTGCACAGAAATCACCACATATGATGATAGCGTGCAGCATCAGCGGAAACACAGATATGACAAAATAATGACACCAGTCCAGTCACTCAGGAGACGACCCAGACTTAGCGTCTTTCTGGCTCGTGGGTTCCCCTATGTAAGTAGGCCCGCCAAGCCAATCATTCTACCTCAAAGCGACCATGGCAAACTAGTGCTGTATGCATAACCACTAAACCCAAGTCAGATCAAGACCAAGAGATGCCAAGCCAAGCATTTAGCGTTGCCGTGATCCCTATTCCGCCGCCAAACCATGCCGATGGCCCGGAGAAGTTGAATGAATTTCGGCTTTGTGTGATTTCCGGGGTGGAGTCAAGCGGTATCTAGGACCCGTAAAATAGAGTAAGCGTTAAGTTTCAGTGCCGTTCGGAAACTCGAGTGCGGCCCGTTGTGTTTTATAACTTGAGGCTCAAGCGGCTCCTAAGTGCAGGGTTACTTTGTTACCCTTCCTAGGGTTACAAGCGATGTAAGATCTTGGCAAAGCGCCTCAAAATCTCTCATTGCTTTTTCGGACCCTTGTTTATCTCCTCCAATAGACCTTCATAATTTTTTCTCTCTTCATATGTCCATCCACTGCCTCTTCAAGCCTTTTGACACGCCGTTGACAAGATTGAAGGGGGCGGAATATAACGAGCATAAATCCAACAATATGCCACAGGAGCAAGTAAGTCAAGCATGGCCTAGCCTTGTTTTTGCTAGAATGACAGGGCAAAAAAGCAATAGAATTTGAGATACCAAGCTAACCAACAAGCCATGGAAGTACTATGAAAAACGCAAAAAATCAAGCACTATCGAAAGAAAGCTCAATGAAAGAAATGGACAAAAGAGGTATGCCTTGACGGCTGTAAGCTCCGATACGGGGAATCGAACCCCGGCCTTCTCGGTGAGAGCGAGATATCCTAGCCCCTAGACCATATCGGATTTTCTAGTTCAATGAAGCTTGGTTTAGTGGGTCCATGTTCTGTGCGATCTAAAAAAGCGGGTCTTCCGTGTAAGTTATAACCCTGCTCACAATCTATAACCCTATTACCAGTAATTGCATCTTCATATTGTTTTTTTTTTTTCAGTATATGATACGCATTGGTGACATGATACTGCGATTTTCCATTCTGCGGGGACAGTGCTTGTGTTGCCAGCGGACACTAACTCAGTAGTCTCATGATCGAGCAGCTGTGTAGATCCATTGCAGATATCTAAGACTAAAGGACAATTCAAGGCTTGAGAGTTGGCTTGTGATAAGTCGTTGATGGGGTTTATAGGCGGAAACCAACAAGGCGGTTAGTTATCCGACCCAAGAGAATATCATGAATAATGATGAGTATGTCGTTAATATTGAGGGGAAGTAGCCATTGGTGAATACGACACTGGACTAACCCTGAATATGGGAGAATGTCGAGTTTCCCAAGTAAGAAGGAGGTGCAATACGGCGCTTGCATTAATCAGATAAGTCAGTACTACTACTACTACTACTACTACTACTACTACTACTACTACTACTACTACTACTACTACTACTACTACTACTACTGACTGCTAGATAACAAAGAGCATGCAAAAACAGCCCATCGCGAAGTATACGGCGCGCTTAACCTGCGGGACTACCCGGCCGAGGGGGAAGTTCTTTTCGAAGAAAACCAAGCAGGACCCAACAAATGGAGAAACCAGCCAAAAATAACGGGTCAAATACTGTAGAAACAGGATGGCGATTGAAGAGAACGAAATAAAGGTTACAATGATGATATCACATGCGTCTTTTTTTTTTTGGAAGAAATTGTGAAAGTCCCTACATTGTTACATGCATTTGTGGGACTGCATATTGTTGGCGATTACCAACACTGCTGCTACTACCAATTGAAAGTAATGTACTTTGTGTACACATGTGGCACGTCTATACGGGATTGAAACGAAGTTTTCTCGTAGACGGTGAGGTGCGGGACGGACGCAGGTGAGTGTGCGTGAGTCTTTACGTATCATTGGAACTTCATATTTGCCGTATCTCTTGCCGTAAGACTAACAGCGTCTCAGTTGCTATTCAAATTTTCTTTTTGGCAAATCAACAATCACACCATCTTTCCAACGACTCAGACCAGCTGTTCATGGAATATCCGACCGTCTAGAAGTTTTTCTATGATAAGCTCTTCTCTCTGGTAGGGTACTTCCATATGACAATAAATAAAATACAGCTCAAAACAAAACACTTCATTCCTCGTTTTTCGTTTCATTACCAAGACCCATCCTTCTTAAAATAGAACAACTCAGAACAGTTCACTGTTGGACTGTGGGTCTCAAGAGCTGCTTCTTTGTTTATGCAGAGTAGCCCTTTGCTGCAACGCTTTCCACCCACCAAGAAAAAAAAAGACCAAAATACAACCCTTATGTGTTCGTCTTGTGCTGTGTTGTGGTATGATGGCTTATTTACACCTTGAATTCAACTTCTTTTTTTTCAATTATATGGACCGACAGACTTATATGGAACAAGTGAAATACTGTCGCAAACCACAGTTGCCAAAAAAAAAAAACGCAAGTGAGGCTCAAGCTAAATAAAGCCAAGCAGACTTTATGATGCGTCGTGTTTAACAGTAAATTCAATTACACCTGTAGATCAGCCGTTCCTGAATTGCCGTCGAGACTCACCTGGAGAGGCAGATCCAACTGGTCCCTGCTTGAGCGAGTGTTGATATCAAATCCAAGAAAAGTATATGTATAGGATAGCGGGCTTTGAGGCAGCAGCTTATATGCGACCAAAAAAAGAGGCTATAGTAGAGGAGATTTAGGGATATAGCAGAAGTAAGTAAGTACGTGAAAAGACCAAGGAATTATAGTAGAAGCAGATCAAGGAATAATGAAGCGAGGAAAAAAAGAAAGAACCAAGAAAGTATTTACGCAGCGTGGATTGAAACTCCGCAATTACTTCTGCACGGGGAAGGCCCGGAAACTCTTCTTATTTTAGTAGTTACTTGTCTTGAAGTGTTGGTAGCTGCGGGCAGCTGACGGAAATGCTGCTGCAGGTGTTCCGTAGTTGCGCAGACGGGGAGAAGAAAACGGAAGAATAAGCAGGTAGGGTGGGGGTCTGGGGAGGGGACCGCCTTCCTGGTTTTTTTTTATTGTTGCTCTTGATTAGGAATTAGATCACAACTCTACTAAAGCTTCTTTTTACTGGATAGTAGTAAGTATCTAAGTACGTACCTACTACATGTGCGGGAAGCTAATACTAGTATAATACGATAATACGGAGCATGTAGTGGACTGAGTTTGAAGTGCAGTGACCTGGTTGGTATTTTGTTTTTACTTGTCCCACCCTAAGATATTTAATGGAGAAAACAACGAACAAAATAAGAAACAGGAAAAATGAAAAGAGGAAAAAAAAAAGAGCCGGAAGCATAAAGAACCTTGGGCGGGGAACAGAGTAAGTTACCACCAAGTACTTCTGCTTTTACGTACGTACCAGTAGATACTCCTACACCGACTCCAGCCAGATTTAGAGACAAGAGGGAAAGAAAGAAAGAAAGGAAGAGCAAAAGACAATGGCAGGAAGCAACAACTACGAAGTACGCAGTTAAGTGCCTTCCGTTCTGTGCATATAAAGCGGCGCTGCATCCCCGAAGTTTCTGTGTTGCCTTTTCTTGAACATTTTTTATCATCACCATTAACATAACCTCTTTTCCTAGCTCATCATTTTTTCTCACCTCAAGACTTGACATCTCCAATCCGGCTTCCTTTTTTATTCCTTTTGAAAAAATCTCAAAATCTTCAATTTTGCCGTCTTCACCAAGTTCTCCAGGCGAGAACTGCCGCTTCCGCCTTTCTCGAATAATAATATTTCTTCAATTTCTTTTTGCGCCGGCTAGCTCTCCCTTTATCGCTGAACCTGTATTCTTTTCATCGTGCGCTTATATCACTACCCTCCTACTATTTTTCGTTACTGCTTTTCCATATCTATTTTTTCCTTGCCCTTCTCTCCTTGATCATTTCACACAAGTCACAATGGTTGCTGACATCGGCCGTGAATCTTCCACCAATGCCATCAAGGCTACTGATGCTCCGGCTCAGGTTTTGGGTAACGAGCGTTTCGACCTCAAAATTGCCATTATCGGCGCTGGTACGTTACTTCTTATTTAGCCCATTTGTGTTTTCCTCGTCATTTGAAATGGCACCGCCGCAAAAGAAAAGAGGAAAAAAAGAAGAAAAGGCTTTAGGGTTGATATATATGCTAACCCTCGATACAGGTATGGGTGGTCTGGGTGCCGCTCTGTCTTTGGCCAAGAAGGGCTTCCGTGACATCCACGTGTACGAGACGGTCACTGATCTCGGCTTCACCGGCGCCGGTATCCAACTGGCGCCCAACATGGCCCGTATTCTGACTCGTCTGGGCTGCTGGGATCCTATTTACAAAGAGGCCACCAACGTGCAGGCTGTTAACATCCGCCGTAAGCCTAACCAAACCCTAGATTTCCCCTTTTCCCCAGTTTGCCCTCGTTTCTGTGTCGGACAGCCAGCCTGTCATGCAATGCACGGGCGTTCTCCTTGCAGCTTACACTACAGCCAATCACAACCGTTTGTTTGTACAAAGTACTTACCTGTGTAGTACTAACATCGATTTACAGAAGGTGCCACTGACGAGACTCTGGTCCGTGTTCCCATGCCTGATATTGCCCAAAAGTACGGCTTCCCTCACTGCACTGGTCATCGTTCTTCGCTGGCTGGTCACATGTATGAGGCTTGCCAGAAGGAGGAGACTATTACCTTCCACTTTGCCTCGCGCCTGATTGATGTCAAGTCGTTTGGCCCCAAGCCCGAGTTTGTCATCCGTGGCAAGGACGGTGAGGAGACCACCATCACCTCGGACGTGCTGATTGCCAGTGACGGTATCAAGAGTGTGACGCGCAAGCGCCTTCTGGAGACTTTGGGCGTTTACGAGAGTGAAAAGGAGACTGGCCAGGCTGCCTACCGTATCATGCTGAAGCGTGAGGACATGAAGGACGACCCCGAGATGCTAGCTCTGGTTGAGAGTGATGAGGTTGTCCGGTGGATTGGCACGAAGCGCCACATCATTGCCTATCCCATCAATAACCACTCCATCTATAACCTGTCAACTACGCAGCCCGACTCCAACTTTGCCGCCACTCTGTCCGAGACGTACACTACCCGCGGTTCAAAGTCTGCCATGCTAGATGTCTTCCACGACTTTTGTCCCGTTGTGCAGCGCATGCTGAACATGGTTCCCGAGGGCGAGGTGTGCGAGTGGCGTCTGCGCATGCACAACCCCCTGCCTACGTGGGTCAAGGGCTCCGTCGCCTTGATTGGCGACGCCTGCCACCCGACTCTTCCCCATCTCAGTCAGGGCGCCGCCATGGCCATTGAAGACGGCGCCACGGTTGCCGAGGCTCTGGTCCTTGCGCCCGACCTGAAGCCCGAGTCGATTTCGCGCACGCTCAAGGCGTACCAGTTGCTACGCAAGGAGTGGTGCACCAAGCTTGTGCAGATGGCCTACGACTCGGGCCGTACGCTGCACCTGGGTGAGGGCGCGGCCAAGGAGGAGCGTGACCGTCTATTTGCCGAGGCCAAGGCTGGCAAGGTCGAGTCTGTGCCTGACAAATGGGCTTCGCCTGATGTGCAGCAGATGATTTACAGCAGCGACGTCATGGAGAAGATGAAGGCCGAGTTTGACACTCTGTATGCGCAGACGTTGGACATGTAAAAGGCGTATTGCTATTTTTGATTTTCTTTTTCTTTCTGTTTCTTTCTTGATATCCGCTTTTTTATCTTTTACTTTGGGCAAAGCTTGTGTTTGATTTCTTCATTTTTCCCTTTGAGATACACAGAATCCTTAACGTTTCCTGTTCTGTCTTTCTATTTTCCATGCCATGCCATGTCGTTTAGCGCGCTCTAAATATCATTTTGAGTTGATTTTACTTTCTGTTTCTCCTGACAGTGAAAAGTATCGTAATATGTTTTTTTTAGTATGCAACACAAATCGTGCATTGATAATACTACTAGTAGCTAATAAGCAAAGGATGCGCAAAAAGGGGGGGGGGGGATATCAAGAAACTTCAATAATATACTCTATAACACCAAAACCAGAAGAACATCCATAAAAAAAAAGAAAAGGGAACCACCTCTAGCGGGTGATTGCGTCGGAAAACTGAAGAACCGCACACCACCCAAAAAACAAAACAAAAAAACAAACGAAGAAGACCTGGACCAAAACCAAAAACCCAAAAAAGAAAAGAACTGCACTTGAACGGATAAGTTGCAGTTTCGTAGAAGAGACCTGTGGCTACATAGCCGTGATATAGTATGCCCCAGGCCTAGAACAGCAGATCCAAGCAGCAGCAGCATGCCAGGGCGGCCAAGCAGCCCGACAGACAGTCCGTGTTATTGCTCCGGCCGCGATCATCTTGATAGTAGCCCTGCGGCGGGTAACCTTGATGCTGCGGGTATCCCTGCGGAGGATAGCCTTGTTGAGGGTAGCCTTGTTGCGGGTAGCCTTGTTGTTGATAGCCTTGTTGTGGGTAGCCTTGTTGCGGGTAGCCTTGTTGCGGGTAGTATCCCATTTGCGGGTGCTGCTGGTAGTACCCGTTCGCGGCGCCGTTGTTTTGGTCAAGCTGCTGCTGTTGGGGGTATCCGGCGTAGGCTTGTTGAGGGGCCTGGATGGGCTCGTTGTAGGCGGGGGGAGCATCGGTGGGCTTTGACGACATTTCTGCGTTTTAGGAGAGGTTTTCGGTCTTGTATTGGGCTGTATGAGGTAGGTTTTGTTGCAGGTCGTTGTGCCGTCGGAGGGTTGCTCTTAAGAAATATAATAGTACTACTAATGAGCTTTAAGGATGCCGCCAAAATCTTGGGTCCAGGAAAGGGAGAGGAAGATTAATATTTGCGTAGTAAATCCGTCGACAAAGAAGGGTCGCGAAAAAAGAAAAGAGGAAAATATAAAAAAAAAAAAAAAAGGTTGAAGTATACAATAAAAAGAAGAAAATGAGTAGGAAGGAGAAAAAAAAAAAGTAAGCGACAGCTTTATCAAGGAATCCAGTCAGATTAATATACGGAGTAAGTAAGTAAGTACTACAGGATCGTACTGTACGCAGTGCTGTAAACGAAAGGGAGCCAAGAAAACTGCCAAGCCACAAAGAAATACCCTTGCTGGGGGGCAACTTAAAGTGCTTGCCGCAACAGGCAATTACCAGTCACATGTGAAATGTGGGGCTCTGTCTACCGATTCAGGTTCTGGCCTGACGGTGAAACAAAAAGAGGCCTCCGACTTTTGTTGACCAGAGCAGTCACGAAAGAACCAGAATAGAGACGCACATACCATACTTACTACATAGTGCGGAGTACTTGTACGGAGTACTACTGCTCTACTCCGTACCTGTACAGAGTACTAAACAGTATTACTAAATACCGACTACCGCAGAACTACGGAGTAGAGCCTTGGGAACAAAAGTTGTGTGAAGAAGAGAAGTAGCGGGGAAAAAAAAAACGAATTGGCACGTTCTTACCAGCAGCCGGAAACGTTACGTGTAACAAAGCTCCCGAAGCCAAAACCCGCGACGAAGGAGCTTCTCGATACCGCCTTTTTTTTCTTCTTTTTCTTTTTCCTGTCACTGGGTTCCTATCAACAGTTACCTCCAACCCCAACTCTTTGAAACAAAATAGCGGCCTATAAACGACCTTTTCCATCCCCCGGGGCTGTGCTAAAGTTTTGTTTCATGCCGCTTTTATTATTATTATTTTTTTTTTGTTTCGCATCTTAACCCCCATCTTCCCAATTCCGCCTTTCAATCGCCCTTTCTGAATTCGCCCTCCTTTATCCTGTAGCCTAGTTTGGCTTAGGATAACCACCGTCATCGGCATCGTCGTCGTCTTTTCACATTTCGTCAAATTCGCAGAATCTTTACAAGCACTACTTCTCAGCTCTACCTGCAAACCCCTCTTTCAGTAAAAAAAAAAAAAAAAATGTTGGACTTTTTTCTTGGCTTATTTGCTTGGCCATGCATGGCGCCGGATCACACGGAATAAAAGTTATCGCCAATAAGTATCTTTTCGTTGCATTTATCGCGCAAAGTAAAGCGCAAACAAAAAGATGCAAAACCCCAACTGACAGGTCTCAGGCTAGCTTTCTGTAGCAACTTCAATTAGTCTGATAATCAAGAATTGGTGCTGTCGTCATTCTGCCGATTTATATTGCGTGCAGATTGACCTGGCGACAGGCATTTAGCTCCTAATAATAACCCTAGTTGTAGTCCCGCTTCTGATTAGGGGTTGTAGCTACAGACTCCACGGGCACATCGATTCATAAAAAGTACTCTATTATTAAACAGGACCAGCCTCGTTCTATTCTAAAGATATTTCAATACTTCAATACACAATATTTCGCACCGTCTTTTGTCAGCAACAAAACAGCCATCTCCTACTCTTCTACCAAAAGAACCAACTCCGCCTACGGCCAATAGTACCACTCTCCTTCGACTTTGGTGGCTTGGGAGCCTTCGGGGTCTTGGGTGATAATTTGACGCTGGGAACGTCGTTTTCCATTTGATCCCGTCTCGGAAAAGATGCCGCCAATGATGCCGCAAGCCTTGGAGTACGGAAAGACCGCACTTTACGCAAGGGACAGATTGAAGCCAGCTTCATACGGGTAGGGCTGATTGGCGGGAGCTTTGGACTGCCCTCACTTTGCCATTGATCCGTGTTAAAAGCCACTGGCACGCTCACTTTTCCCGGAGACATGGGGACCGGCGGGAATGCCATGACTCCAGATCCAACCAAATCAATAGCTTCAAGAACCAGGTTTTCATCCCACCCATGACTCTTGATGATTTCAACCAGGCTGGACTTTGGCTCATCCTCTTCACTGGCTTCCTTGACCCATCCCGACTCGACGTCACCAATCCGGACGACGGCCGTTGCCGTAGTATTCAGATAGGTCGATATTTTGACGCCATGTTCCGGTTCACTGAACATTTGGTTCGGGAAGCCAGTGTGGTTGTACGACAGACGAATGATGAGATATTCGCGAGTGATATTGCCGAGCTGAAGCTCAAGGTCTTGGATTAGGTCGTCCGTGGTATGGGCTTGGCTGGCTACATACTCGGAATCTGGCTTTGGGCCTGGTTGGATCAAAACCTTTACCAGGAAAAGGATCGAATCGCCAGTTGCAAGGGATCTAGAGTAATGGTTCGTCAGTAACTTGTCGTGAGCCAAAAAAAGGAGTTAAAAATCGAAGAGACTAAACACACCTTCGGGGAAGGCCCTCCACGATACGCTCAATGTAGGTTCCAGGACACGGCGTAAAATAAGCTTCAATGTTGTACAGGCATCCGTACCAGCCGTCTTCTGTTTGTTGTTAGTCAAGAAAATAATATGAAATAGAACAGTGAATACTCACGGCCTTCGAGACGTCGCTTCTTTCCGATGCAGAGCTGCTGGTCCAGAGGCCGCTCCATCAGGAAAGCGTCAACACTTGCTGGAGCAGCAAGCTTAGCGAAAACCTCAACAGCGACCCACAGAGAAACAGCCACACCCTCCTTGATCACCTCCGCAGCAGGTGTCGCCTTGATTTGCGGCACAAGTATCAACGGACTTGGAGCAACATGCCCTGGGTTGACATTTGCACTTGACAGAATGTTCGTTTTTGATACATTGGAGGCATCCCAGCCCCCATTGTATGAGACGTTGACCGATGGCTGCAAGACAGGGAATTGAGTCGTTCGAATAGCTGGCGGGATTCTTGGCACAGGAGATCTGGAACTTAAAATTTCGTACGGATCTAGACGGCTCTTGTACGGAGAGCCACGCTGCGAGCCCTTGGCCGGACTAGACGGAGCGGTGCGATAAGCCGCACAGAGGCTTGTCGTTGAGTCCGAGTCACTGGCACAACTACTCAGTCCCTGACGCCTCTTTTCGACAAACAAAGCCGACGAGCCGGCAAATGAGAAAGGCGCCATGGCGAGCAACGAGGCTAGTCTACTGGTGACTAGAGCGACGAAAGGTCACTCTGTCTGACTGTGTGTCAACACCCCCCGGGTCAACAGATAAACCCGCTTCTGAGTGTCGAGAGCAGCCGCCCTGAGCTGAGTCTTGGGACGCAGGCTCCAAGACAAAAGCTCTGCGCCTTGTCTCTTGTCGATAGACAGGGTCAGACCAAGACCCAGAAACTGCGAAGCGAGAAGGAGCGCTGCTTGATTTTGGCAGCTTGGATGCCGCCGGAGACTCTCTGCGCGAGGGAAGAGAAGCCGTCCTGGCGTGTGAAAAGTGCCTGGATGGGCCTGACGCGAGCGAGAGGGGAGCAGCCTGGGAAAGCAGAGATGCTACAGCACTGGGGCTAGTAGAAGCGTGGCTCAACCCCGAGTTGGAGCTTTGATGTCTCACACTAATGTTCAACGCCGGCAAAGCTGAGCGCCGGCTTTCGATCGTGTTCGTACGAGTGTATAGTTGTAGCGGGATGCTAGCTCCAAGGGGACCTTCCGTGCTGAACCCTCGTTCAGAAAGCGAAGCAGAGGCCGAATTGTGCGGCGGAGACGAACCAGGAGAAGCGGGAGCGTACGGCGGCGGAGGCGGGTGATAAATTGGAAGTGTACCCGTATATGCTACCGAGGGTGGATATGTCGGGACGATTCCAAACCGCGGCGGTACGTATGGCGGAACCGGATCGGAGGTCGGCGAGGCGGTGTTCCGGCGACGATACCGGCCTCCAAACGAGAAATTTCGGCTTCTGGGAATGGGAGTGCCGTTTTGACGAAGGGCGTAAATCAAAACGCCAAAGCTCGCTACGACAATCAGCGAGATGAGTCCTGCATCAATACCAGCAGGGGTATGGGGAGGTCCAGTAGGAGTAGTGAGAGGCTGGATAGGCATAATGAATATGAATGTTTGCAAGAACAAGTGGAAACATGCGGCATGGATCATACTTTTCGTAGGTGCAGGGGAGAAAGAGAAACAGAAAGCAAGAAGAGGGGGGGGGGGAAGAGATGGAAAGCCTGGGAAATCAAAACAAACAACGCAGAAGTCATGGGCGGTGGGAGACGCTCCTGTCGTTTTGAGCACGGGCAAGCACCGAGTAAAGACAGATGGCAAGTGCGTGAATACGGATACGGACTCACAGGACAACGAAAAGAACAGGACAAGCAAGTGCTAAGTAATAACAGGTGGAAGTCGCATTACGAACTAACAAGAATGGCCGCCAAACAAGTAATGGAAAGCACTAAAGAAAAGAAAGACATTGGGTATGAATTAAAGCAACATAAACAACTCGGCTGCGGCGATGCCGACCGACCGATCCATGGAACCCACCCAGCATTAACTCGTAAATCATATCATGGCCCCGGCTGCCGTTTAGTCTAAACGGCCTCGCCAATTGTACGCATGAGGTTTTCCTTGGTCGTCTCAAGCTCCTGGCCCTCGAGCGGAAGGAAGTGGATCTGTTGCGGCATTTTTGTTAGCACCACCGGACTAATTTTAGAGACCATGTCTATATCCACTGCGGAAAGAAAAAGAAAACCTACCAACTCATCCGACGGTGCTGCCCCACCGTACAGCACAGATTCCTGAAGACTGTTGCTTAGGTTAGTAGCCACACGTCTCTCCCATGCACCCTCCCAGTTCCACTGCCCCGCAGGCTTCTGCATCGACACCGGCGACACGGGGCTTCTCGGCTCCAACGTATCGTCCGACATGATGCTCTCGGGACGGCCGGGCACGGGCTCATGACCTGCTGTCAGGGCTTCCTTGCGGTGCACTCTCCACGCATGCCACGCGCCCTGGTTACCCGCCGCCTCCAGGGGAATCGAATCCAGGACCTCCTCGTCGTCAAATGCGCTGCGGATGTACGCCAGGATGTCGTACACGGGGATTGCCTCCTTATCAGTCCGCGTGTAGCCGGGGCGTTCCCCGGCCGGCGTCGGCCGCGTCATAGGCGTCTCAAAGACGGACCCACGAGCACTGCGGATCGAGTTACGCGGCGGTGTTGCCAGAATCGGGTGATTGTCGCTGGCCACGCGCTTGTTGCGGCGGGAAAACCAGCTGGGGAAGCCGTGGCGTAGACTGAACGAGCCGGGTGACAGGCGGTCGTTGTCGTTTGCGCTGACTGTATCTTCGGCCGAGTATGTCGAGAGCGGGGTGATGAGCGGGTGGAACAGCTCCGTCTGGAAGGTTACCAGCGGCGGGAGGCGCGGGAAGGCATCGGGGAAGGAGATTGTGAAGCGCAAAATGGCCGAGGCGTAGGGACCTGGGTGAGAAACAGCGGAGAAATTATGTTAGTCGCAGTCTCAGGACAAAAACGAAAAAGAAGAAAAGGCAAAACTCACCCTTGCGCACAAACATCACACCGGACCATACCGACGGATCGCCGGGTGTCAGAGTAATAAAGACACCGTCAGGACACGCCTGTCTCAGCCCGGCACTACACACAACAGAACACCAGGGTTAGCTCACGAGCCAAAAAAAAAAAAAAAAGACAAGGAAGGACAACTTCGTACAACTCAGCCATCAAATGCTGCTTGCGCATCGACGGCAAACTGGCCATGCGCAGAGTCGCCATATTGGACGGTGCGTATTGGCGCTATGGATGATAATCTGGTTGGGTAGAAAATGATAGAGACCGGCAGTTGCGGTGCCGTATGCCGTGTAAATCAAATGGGAAGAGAAAGAAAGAAAGAAAGAAAGAAAGAAAGAAAAATAAGAAATATACGAATAAATTGAACAAGGCAAAATTAATGACCAAGTTAAGGGCCAACCCAGCTTCAGCTTTCGTCAACAACTTTATTTCTTGTTCTTATTTTCACGACTTTGGTACGAAGTATTGTGACAGCTACTGCGCACGATTCACCGGCATTAACTGACAGAAAACAAAATAAAATAAAATAAAATACAGAGCCCAGCTCTGTTTTTTTTTTTTTTTTTTTTTTGTGATGGTTTGTCTTGTTTCTGACCAAAATCGTTATTTGTCTCCCCTAAATTGTTACCTGAGTTTGCAGCTTTCAGGGCACTTTAGATGGGCACTTTCAATGCGATCCCCCTCTGAAAGTGGCGGTGAGAGACGAGGCGGTATCAATTCTGCCGGCATAAAGATAAATAGGTTCACGGAGTCAAAGGAAAAAAAAAAAAAAGAAAAGAAAAGCTGTTAGCGCGGGGTACCAAGCTTCCCAAGCTATAGCAAAGTAAAAGCTGCAGACTTCGGAGCTGTCGCACATTAACTATAGCTTTGCACTTGAAGGCTTTTTCACGGTACATCATGCTGAGTGCAACTGTAGAAACAGTGAATGTATTTGAACAAAAACAAAGTCGTTTGGATCATGCGACATATCTTTTTGCGCATGATAAAAGCCCATGACATCAACTATGAAAAGACATTAAAACCCTGTAAAATATCATCAAATTAACGTAAAGCGTTATTTTTCAAGATTGCCCCACATTCACAGCACAAAAGACAAAGATTGCCATATGTTCGCAGTTTATGAGAGAATAGACAAGGTGAAGGATAATGATAATAAGACCTCCAATATACCCTGATACACTCCGATATAGTGATACTACTATTAGCAGTACGACAAGCCTGAAAAGTAAATAAATAAAAGTCGCCAGAAAATCGACCAGCCAAACACAATCTAAAGCATAAAAAGAAAAACAATGGTATTTATATGGTCAAACAGAAAAATAACAGACAAAAACCGACAATCAGTCATCGTACATTCTATGCATCACACGACCCCCAGAAGCTCAGCCTTGCAGGCTCGGCTTAGTGCTTGGTCAGGTGTTTCTCCATTCTCTGCTTCTCGCTCGACCGCAAATCGTGCAGGTCATCGCGCGTCGTGTTGTATGAGCCCGTCACCTGGTTGAAGGGGTTCTCGGGCGACTTCTCAAACTCCTTGACAATGCGCTCCTCGCGCTGCTGCTTGCGCAGGCCAGCGCCCTCGCCCGACTTGGCCATCTCGTCAAGTCTCCGCTCCATGAACGCCTTGAGCGACTTGGCGTAGCGACGCTCGGGATGCAGCTCAACCTTGATCTCGTTGGTCTTGTCGCCGGCCAACGTAAGCGCGTCAAGGGCAGAGTCGATGCCCGAGGCGTTGAGGGTCGAGAGCTTCGTATCGGCGGCTTCGGAGCCAAAGGAGTCGATCTGGTCGAGGTTGAGGCCGCGCGAGGCCTTCTTCGGGGCCGGGGTCTTGCCGTTGTTGCGGGCCTTGGACTTGGGGAGGTTGGATTCTTCCTCCTTCATGAGGGCATCCTTTTCGGCCTTTTTGCGAGCCTGCTCTGCCTTCTTGGCAACTTCAGCATCTCTGAGCGTAGAGTAGCTTGTTAGTTTTTTTTTTTCATACCATTTTCTCCTACTCGACTGTAAATGAGCCAGAACAAGGATTTGACTTACTTCTTGGAGCTATTCTTTGCTCCCTTCTCCCACTTCTTGGATTCTTCGGTCTCGATCTCGGCCTGCTTCTTGGCCTGCTTTTCGGCAGCAGCGTTCGCCTTGCGGGCCTGGCCGGCTTCCTTCTTACCGCCCATATCTTTCTGAGTTCGAGCCATGATGTTAAAACACTGCACCGCCGACGTAAACGAAAATCGAATGGAAGCGGTAAATAATATAGAGGTAAACAATGCGATTTTTGGCGGGAAAGGGAATGTGGTGAATTGAAATAAAGGCAGAAATCAAGGATGCGCAGAATTGTTTTTTTAATGAAGTAGAAAACTAAAGAATAAAGAGAAAAACAGACGAAACAGAAAAGAGAAAGTCTTATACCTTTTATCGATTAAGTTTGTCTAAAACTTGCTAGTCTTGGTTTGTATTTTTGTGTCAAGTGACAATTGTGCCGTTCGACAAGTACCGAGGATTCGAGAATTGAAAAGCACAGCGATATTGTCCTACTTCAGCGCGGGTTTGTCTGTTTCTGGCGATGACGACAAGTGAGTACTCTGTAGTTTGCTCGGAGGTAAAGTTGGAAGATGATTACCGAGAAAATAAAAAAGGCAACAGAATAAACACCTGCTACACATGAAAGCTTGCCCTTTTTTTTAGCCTTGCTGCCTTCAAGGTGGATGAGTGGGTGGGGCCAAAAAGCGGGTCACTCTGACGTCAGCAGGTGACATCTTAAGGTGTACTTCTCAACCCTAACGACTGACTTACTTTTCTTCAAGTTCAAAGGCTTATTTTGATTTGGATTGAGTCAAAATTTCAGGGGAGAAATTCCTGCATATGCATCAAGCAACAAGCTTCAACAAGGTTACATGACTTTCCATCTAGGGACCATACTATGAGCGTTTTGGGCGATGAAGAAACTTAATTTAGTTATGACTCATGAACTTTACTGTCGCCGAATGAAGAAAAAAAGATTGTTATAAAGGCCCAATCGGATTTTTTTTTTAAGAACTGGTATTGTTGAGCAAAAACTTACAGTGTAGTTGTATGACTATAGACAAGGACAACCTTGCTTTTCAGGGCACAAAAGTAGCTGTAGTACTACTTGTCAAAATGCATTAGATTGTCAAAAGAAAAAAGGTGGGACCAAGTTAATGGTGCTGTAGACATTTAGTCTACGGTCAACCCAGTTCAAGTTGATTCACCGACGCTTTCTAAAAGAATGTGCTCAAATTCAAACGAGATTCAGTGATCCAAGTGCTCTTCTAACATGTACTGCTTTTTTGTGGCTGTGAATCTATGAGTTTAATGTGGCGGATAATGTCATCCACTGCAACGTTCGCTTATGTCGGCGATGGTGAACGGCGTGACTGAAGGCAGGCATAACCTGTTTAGTGAGTACAAAGGTGACGTATCATATTTGGACTGGACTAGATGGTAAATTAAGTAGAAAGAGACTGAGGATTGAGGTCTTGATTGTTGTGTCGATCATGATTTGCTACGGTTCCTTGGGGTGGAATAAACTGCATAACCCTACAGTTGACTACCAGTTAATTGTGATATCTACTAGTATCTTTAAACTGCAGTGGCTCATTGTCCAAACCCTTAGGAACTACAAGCGAAAGAGTGGCTAGTTCAGAACCGGCCTATGTAACTTGCCCAAGACTCTCAGCTGATGTAGTGGATGCCCATCCTAATGCACGCTCTACAACACCATTTGTCACGCTGGCAAAGCCACTATAACAGCCTTTAGACTGAGTGAATACTTGTATGAAACACTAGCTTTTGTGCCCTATATGATGATCTTTGCTTGTTGGTTTACGCGAAACAAATCCCCAAGGTGGCAAAATACAGTGCATAATGGACACCACTATGCAATAAAAAGCAACGCATGTCTCATACGGTGATGCAACGCCATATATGCTTTTTTAAATGGGCACGCCAGATACACATCAATATGTACCGCCAGTATATGCAATACAGAAACGAATAAGTGGTAAAGCGATGTTGTATCTATTGAGTTCCAATCCCGGAGGTGACATGTAAGAATATCAATAGTGAGCGTAGGAGGGCCTACAAAACTACAAGGAAAACATGGTCCATAATGCTGGCATGTAATGATTTGGCAATGACCAAGATAAAAAGAAAACATGAAGAGAAGAAAATCAAATTAGCAAACAAACAAATCAAAAGAAAGAGGGCGTGAATATGGGGCGAAACGTTGATGTGTCCATGCAGCCTGAATGCAGCCCCGGAAGCCACAAAGTAACCGAAATACACCGTATGACCCCAAACAAAGAGGGCGGAGACGAGAAAGCAGCAAGCAAGCAGCTCCATGGAGTGGACGGGGAAGACGTTCCGGATAAGGGCACAGGCGGATGGCTTGACTATAAGTGAGAAAGGGGAGAAGAGACGGTGCAGCTTACAGCGTCCTGCTCTGCCCTCGCAACTTGGAGGAGGTTGTGCCAACGGACAAGACTCATATGATTCTACATGGGAATAACTCGTAATGCAGCCAAGGCACGCCAGCTGTAGCTGCATGAAGCCGAAACCGGTCGAAGTACCGGGTATCAGTACAGTCTTGCCGTATGCGTATGTCAAAGCGCATTCAGAGGCGTAGCTAAGGCCAACAGCAAAAAGGAAACAAGGAGACGGGTCCGAGTGTAGGTGTGAGAGTAGACTACAGTAAAACATGACTTTGTGACTTGTAGTAGGACCAGGTGGACTTGGCCCTTGTTCTCCTCAATGTAGCCAGCAATAGACAGGGTAGGCTCTCCTTGGGGGGGG
>LKBB01000330.1:0-20262 GCA_001513885.1 Thielaviopsis musarum
ATTGGGTTTAGCGCGAAAAAAACGTACAGCAAAATTGATGGAATCCAGAGTCAATTCCATGAGAATAGGTGTTAGTAGGTAGAGGGAAAAATTTCATGGAATCCAAGTTCATAGAATCCAAATTCACGACGTTTGAAAAATTACCTAAATAGGTTTAGCGTGAATAAAACGCACAGCAAAATTAATTTTATGAGAATAGGTGTTAGTATTAAAAAAGGGAGAAAAGGTTACACTGTCATTAATTAAATAATGAAATAATAATTAGCGCTTGCAACCTGATTTAATTCCATTGCCAAATATATATCTCAATTTACAAACTTGTATCAACTAGGTTAAAACCAGCCTTTACAAGCTCACTAGCTTCAACTGACAATGAGAACCCAGCCCATTTTCCTTCACTAATATAAAACTGGTAAAAGCCAAGGACTATACCAGTATTGCCCCATAACACAGATCCATACATTTCACTAGGAGGCTCAACTCTGTCATGGTCCGGCTGACTGTCATATGTCCAGCTATAGCAAATGTATCGTGTAGTCGCTGGAGTACGCTCTAGACGAGCTGACCGGGACGTGATGACAGCCGACATAGGGCCACTGAAGGGGCTATCAAGATAAACATCTGTATTGTCAGTGAAATCTTCGTCAGGCTGCATCAGACGAGTGAAGCCGCTACGAGAGTCGCCATGGGATCCACTGTTGGCAGGTTCAAATGGCGCATTGTCGAAATTCACCCGATCGTCCAACTCAACCAAGCAAATATCGGCATATGGGAGGTCTCTAGCAGCGGAACCAATGTACGTGCCTGGGGGCGCACGCGGAAGCCATACCTTGCCTGTCGCACTGATTCTATGCAATGCCGCAGTCATGTAGCGGTTGCCTCGATGATCCTGTACCAAGACACCGGACGTCGTTGACATGGTAGTAGGTGGGCAATCGGGCACATCGGGCACATCAGGCGCTTTGTTGGCACTGCAAATCAAAACCCCAGGGCGCATTGTTTCGTACGGCGTGTCGTCAACAACACCAGCAAGCGGCTTTGGCACAATTTCCCACCGAGCTTGTCTCTTTTCCATGGGGGGGCGATGGAGATCTCGATCGTTAGCATAATAGACGATCCGGTGAGCAATCTTAGTCGGCAGCTTGGACAGCTTGCAAATGTCAACAGAATCGTCAAGGAAGATGTAAACAAACTGACGGCGTGCAAGCATGACCTCTTTGACTTCGACGCTGGGAAGGTGAAGGTCAAAGTAGGCGACAACTTGGGCTGCTAGCTCACAGAGAAGGTTGCTAGTGTAATGGCGCCACTCTCGAAATTTCTCATCACTGCAGATGGTAATGAAACTGCCAGCACGAATTGCCGAGGGAAACAGCGACACACGACCTTGATCCTCGGTAGTTATGGTGTAGGGCAAGCCACCAATACTGACAGGCCATGGAGTGCTTGGCATCTCACGGACCTCAAAGATGAGGTGGCCACGACCGGGCGGCCAGCTGACGTTGTATGCAGTTGGGAAAACATTGCATAGTATCTTCTGCAGGTCCTCGCGGAGGAGGGGGACATTGGGATCCCTGGGGTCGAATGGTAGGACAACATTGTTGACATGCCAGTATTCATCGTCGAAGGTAGGAGAGCTGGCATCGTCGGTCAAAACAAGCGATCGGGCGGGACTCGGCAGCTGGGTGTGAACAGGGACTTTCCGCTGTATCGAGCAGGAGGGCACGTTTCTGGCAGGCGATTGCATTGTATCTTTAGGAGTGCGATAGGAAAAGATGTTATTAGTAATATATAAAGATGGAACTGTACCGAGTTGAGGGTAGAGAACGAAGATATAGAGAAAAAAAAAAGGAAGAGAATTTATTTAAAGAAGCCCTTTCCAGTTCGGCCTTAAAAAGCAGTCTGTTGCCTAAAGGCAGGTGGGGCCGTTTCGGTGTGGTGTGGATACTATGGCCGGAATCGGCACTGCGGATGTTTGTATAAGGACTTTTGGCTTACAGACTTGGGTGGCGGAGTCAGTGACGACATTCTATGCAGGCAGAAGAAACATAAACAAGAAAAACACAGGAGGATGACAAAACAGGAGGAGGACAAAACAGGAGGAGGACAAAGCAGGAGGATGACAAAACAGGAGGACAAGCACAGACGTATGTAGATAAGTCGGAGAATGTTTTGGAAAATTTCCAGACAAAAACGTAATCATTATGCAAACTAGATATCAAACTTATAGAAGAAAACGAAAAAAAGAAACACCGCCTACTCAAGATCTACTTTTGCTGCTCCGCCGCCGCCGCTGGGGAGTGCAACTACGACTGCGACTCCGACTGCGACTGCGATGCGCGTGGCGACGGGCGGAACAGTCCTTTTTTGAAGATCTGCTTGACACGGTAGGACTGTTAGTTTTTGTAGCGATCAAGATGGGAAGAGAGAGGAGAGGAGACGAAGAGAGAGAAGTGGAAGAGATGACGGAGAAGGAAAAGAGAAAGAAGAGATTGGAGGGAGAGGAGAAGAGAGAAAAACTTACATTGAGCCCTTGTCCCGGTTGCTCGAGCGCACAATCACAAGCTCCTCGTGCCGCCCGGCAGCCAGCGTAGTCTTTTTGCCGCCCGTGCTGCTGCTGCTATGATGATGATGGTGGTGATGGTGGCTGTGTCTGCCGCTGCTACTTCCGCCGGCCGTGCTGGTACCGCCGCCCGATCTCTTGCTGCGATCCTTGGCAAGCCGATCACTAAGTGACTCGATCTGAACCTTGTAATGCACCTCTTCGCTCTCCAGCAGGGCAGCATGGGCCGTCATGGCGTCCAGCTCGGTCTGCAGCGACTGCATGTGGGCAGTGGCGTTGATGCACTGGTACTCGAGCTGCGAGACGTGAGCCAGGGCCTCGACCAGCTGGGCCTCGAGCGATTCGTTGGCGTGAGACAGTGCGGCAAAGTCGGTGGCGGCATCGGCGTAGTTATCGGAAAGACGCGTGCGCAGTTGCTTAGCGCGATCGGTGATGCTCTGCAACTTGACCTCGAGGGCCGTCTTGTCGTCGGTCAACTTGGCCACTTGCACGTGGGCCTGGGCACGCGCCTCGTCGAGCACGGCAGCCTTGGCCGAGAGCGCCTCGGACTCGGCAGCCACGGCACTGAGCTTGGCCTCGATGCGCTTCTTCTCGGTCTCGCTGGCCGACAGCTTGGTGCGCACAAGATCCAGCTCGGCGGCGAGCGACGTCTGCTGCAGCGCAGCCTGCTTGGAGGTGCTGGTCAAGTCGGCCTGGAGCTGCTCGGCGGCAATGCGTTGCGTCTCAAGCACAGCCGTCAGTTCAATCACACGCGCGGCAAAGTCGGGACCGGCGTCGGACGTGCCGGCGGCAGCGAGTGCCGCAACCTCGCTCTTGGAGATGCGCAGCTCCGATGACACAGCTGCCAGCTCGGCCTCGAGCGCGTCCCGGGCCTGGGCGGCCGACGACAGCTCGGCAAAAGTAGCCTCGGCGGCAGCAGCGGCAGCAGACTCAAGCTCGGCAATCTTTTCAGCCTGCTCGCGCGTCTCGCTCTCCAGCCCGGAAACCTGGTCGACACGGGCCTGGACCTCGGTCTGCAGCGCGACAACAGCCTCGGCGTGGGCAGAGCCGGCGCTCTTCTCGTCGGCCAGATACACCTTCAGGTTTGAGTTGCTCCGGTTGGCCGCGTCGTTGGCCGCCTTGAGCGCCTCAATCTGCAGCTGCAGACTGGCCACCACGTGAGTCAGCGCGCTGACCTGCATGCCCTTGATGGTGTCGTTGTGGTCCTCGTCCTGCGCCACTTCCAGCTTCACGCTCTTGGCCTTGAGGTCGGCCTGCAGACTCTCCAGCTGCTCGTTGGCGGCGGCGATATCGGCCAGCATGCGCTCCTTGTCGACAGCGTCCAGCTCCAGACCCTTGACAGCCTCTTCACGCTCGGCAATCTGCTTCTGCAGCTCAGCAAATGCGCCCTTTTGCTTCTGCAGGCGCCGGCGCAGCTGCGTAGCCGTGACCTGGTCCTGCTGAGCCGCCATTTCCATATCGGCAAAGTCTTCGCGGAGCATGGCCAGCTCATCACGTGTTTCGTCGAGATCTTCGCCGACAAAATCGCGCTCACGTGCCAGCGCGCGCTGTTCCTGTCGGTGGCGCTTCTTGAGATGGGCCAGTTCGCGCCGCACCGAGCTGAGCTCGTTAAGAGAGGCCGTCAGCGCCGCGTCACTTTGTTCCTTTTGGTGGTGCAGCTCCGACAGTTCCTCCTCGGTGATGGTGGCAATCGGCGCACGGTGGATAACACGGCGCGACACGGCGCGGCTGATTGGGGCCTGAGTCGGCTCGGTCGGGCTGTAAACCTCTGACAGGCGGGACTTGACGGGCGACGTGGGGTGGCGTACCTGAATAGTCAGGACGCGACGCTTCTGCTGCTGCTGCTGCTGCTGGTCGTGCTGCTGGTCATGCTGGTGCTGCTGCTGGCTCTGGTGGTGGTACTGCTGCAGGTTCTTGCTGGATGACGCCACCGACGCCGCGCCGGCAGACCGCGACCGACGAATGGCCACGGCAGAGTACGTTCCGGGACGGCGCGTGCCACCGGCTGCCATGCGGTGCACGGTGCGGCGGCGGGACATATTACCGGCCATTTTTCCAGGCCGCTCCGACGCCATGCTAGTGGCCGTCGTGTGCACCGACAACTCGGACGAGCCATCCTCCGACTCGGACGCGCCGCCGTTGAACGCACCAGGAATCTGTTGCTGCTGCTGGTCGTAGTAGCCCGGCATGCTGCTGCTGAGGTGCATGCTCTGCGAGACGGGACGGGACGCCGGCGGCGACGGCATGCCAATGGACGACAGCCGCGCAATGGGCAGGCCGGTGCTGTCGTAGCCCAGCTTCAGCTTGCGCTCATTGCGCTCACGTAGCTCATCAAAGCCCACAACGCCTTCTTCAGGCATGGGCAGAGCCGGCTGGAAGTTGATGTCGGTAGCCACGCGCGAGAGACGGTCACGCAGGTGGTCCGGGTCGGGACCGGGGCCGACAGCGACGCCGAGCTGGAACGGCGCGGCATAAACATCATCAAGAGTGGAGTCGACATCAGACAGCGACGTATCAGGCATATCCTTCATCTCGATACGCTTGACGCGCACGGGCGACGGCGAGCGGGAGCGCGGCGGATGACGGGGGCGCTCGCCGGCGTCGGAAAGGAATCGTTTGAGAAACATGGCGAGGGTTGTGGGTTAGGGTTATAGTGGGTATCAAGAAAAGAAAACGAAAGAGACGAAAGAAGAGAAGCGAGAATGAAAGGAAAAAAAAAGAAAACAGGAACAAATCAGGCGGATATAAACAGACGGTGGCAAAACAGCAGAAAAGAACAGGGAGTAAGCAGGGAAAGTCGATGCGACAGAGCAGGCCGACAGAGCAGGCCAGAAATGACAGCAAAGCAGGCCGGATGAAGCAGAAGAAGCAGAAGAAAGCAATAAAACGATGCAATGCGAACCAAAGGAGACAACAGGACAAGCAGGACAAATGGGTAAAAGAGCAGGTAAGAAAAAAGAAGAAAAAAAAAAGAAAAAAAAAAAGAAGAAAAAAAAAACTAGAGTCGAGTAATAACTTGGCAACTGTTGGTCGACTTGGAACTGGAGCAGACAGGACGAAGAACAAGAAAAAAAAAACAAAAACAAGAAGAGCACAAGCCGGGGCTGGGATTTGTAGATATACTACTTGCTAGCAGACGGACAGACAGACGGACGGACAGAGTCAAACGCAGGGCAAGCAATGCGAGGCGCAGATAAAGCAAGGCGAATGGTTTGTTTTTGAAACATTTACTTTACAGGCATTACGTTTACTACAAAGTATACATACACAAAGTCTAAAACAATCATTCAACGGCTGAGATGTATGTTTTCAGTCACTTTATGTTTGGGCTGTAATTTGTGGTTGGGCATCAGGGCGGGTTTTTTTTTTTTTTCTTTGTTTTTTTTTTTTGGCGCTTTTATTGGTTCGTCCTTGGTGCCGCTGCCACGTCGGTTTTTCTTTTTTCTTTTTTTTTTTTTTCTTTCTCTCTCTTATCCTCTTTAGTCTTCTCACTGAAAGGATTGGCTAAAGCCTCGCTTCATGCACCATGCAAATGCACTCCTGCAGGCGAAGCTGCGCTGCTGCGCTGCACTTCACTTCTAGCTCTCTGTTTTCTAGCATTCATACTTCACAGCTTCTTCTTCTCACCAAAGAAGCGCTCAGTCCGCGGCTATTGAATTGCTCTCAAAAAGAAGCAAAAAAGATTAGGCACTCAATACAAACTGTCGTCGGCCGCTCAAGTCGGTCTGGCATTGGTAGCACTCGGATCAAACTACGGAGTAGACTAGAAAGACTAAAGAGAAAGAGAAAAGAGAAAACAAAACGAGTCGGTGAATGACAAACCCACCTCGTTTCTTTTCTTCCATTCTTCCTCTTTCGTCCTTCTCTTTCGTCCTTCTCTTCGTCCTTCTCTTTCGTCCTTTTCTTTCTTACCTTTCTTATCAACTAAGCTAGGCCGAAATGGACGCACAATGTCTTTGCGCTCATGCTAAGTACTGCTACTAATACTCATTGTGTACTTTAGAGGCTCTGATTGGCTTGGCCTAACCCAGCCTCATAATTATGCCGGCCCAAGGGTTTAGGGTTGTCATCCCTGTATCTATGGAGTAAGCAAGCCATGCATTCCCTTTATACACTTTTACTACCTATTAGCGCATCACTTTTCCCTCCATCATCGCATCACTTTCTCTACCTTTGCATCTTCCCTCCATCAGCATGTCATCACAAGACTGCATCTGTATTTACCTGCCGTAGCGAAGCCGATATCAACTCCAAGTTGCAGACAAGCGAGCGTCCTTTTGCTGCTGCCGCTGCCAAGTTGACACAACAAAGTCCTTGACAAGCATGAAAACAACACGAAACAACGGCCGATAACAAGACATGTGAACAGACGGCCGGGGGGGGGAAATGTCTGGCTCGCCATGCAAAAGGTGCAGTTGGAGGACTGGGTGGATGCGTAAATGATATCATATAGATCCTAGTCTGTCTGGCCTGGCCTCAGTCTTTGCTGCTGATGCTGGTAAGTGAAGTGATGGTCGCTTGTGTGCTGTCGTCATTGGTAGGCTGTTATCGCTCCTGTTCTTCCCTTTTGGGTCACTGTTCTTGGCTGAACTTGCCTGCTCTTCCCTGCTCTTCACTCCCTGTTTCCTTCCCTTTGTCTTTGTCTTTGCCTCTGCCTCTGCCTGCCCTTTGCTCTATCTGCTTGCTCTCTTCAAGTCCATCCATCTTCTTTGTTGGCTCTGCATCCGACATAATAATGATCCTACACTTTCACAACCGCTAAGTGAACGCATAAACACTGGGCCCGAGTCTGCCACTTGCATATGCACTTTCTATCTCTCCCTTGTTTATTGAGCGCACGGCCTCTTTCGTCACTTCTCCAGTCTATCTCCTGTATTTCTCGCTCCCTCTCTCGCTCCCTCTCTCGCTCCCGAAATCTTTCCCCGCCGCCACCGAGCGAGCTGCCCCGGCCAAGACCTCTAGGGTTAATCGGTGCTCGGGTTAAACCCTTGGAAGGCAGCCACTCACATTGCTCACATTCCGTTTTGTCATCACACTAAGTTTGTCAGCGCCTAATGCGGCTTGTCTAACCTCAGTACAGTGTACTCTCCAGGGTACTCTTCAGAGTACTCTACACTGTACTTGCTCTACAATACGCCACTATGATACGTCTTTTTTTCAAGCAACTTTATTAATCTACAATTATACTTCAGCTTATCTCACTTATATTCAAGCAGCTTATCTAACACTTCAACCACCTCTATCTCTAATCTACTCCGTACTTCAACCACCTCATCCTCACTTATACGAAATGCCCAGGCGCGAGCGCCGCCCGCTGCTCCGCCGCGAGTCCACCACTCCGCGCTACCACTCCCTTCCCATTGACCCGCCATCGGGCCGCCCGTCTTCAGCACGCTCGTCGTTTTCATCGCCGCTGCAAGCCGCCGCGCCACGGCTTTTCTTCAAAAGTCCCTTTTCACGCAGCCAGTCGCCGCCACCACTGCCGCCGCCGCCGTCTGATTCCGTCTCATTAACAAACTCCCGCGCGTCGCCGCTGCCATATCACCAGCTGGCCATTCTAGCACTGCTGTCGCTCAGTGAGCAGACGGCCCTCAACTCCATCACGCCGTATCTGCCGGCTATGCTGGCCTCGTTTCCTGATGTGCCGCCCGACCGTGTGTCGCTGTACATTGGGCTGCTGGCGTCATCGTTTGCACTGGCACAGCTGTCGTCGAATTTCTTCTGGGGCTTTCTGTCGGACCGCATCGGCCGCAAGCCGGTGCTCATGCTGGGATCTTTCTTTCTGATGCTCAGCTGCACCGGCTTTGGCTTCAGCCGCAACTTCCGCCAGGCCGTGGTGTGCCAGATTGCCATGGGCATGCTCAACGGCAACGCTGCCGTGTTTCCCACCGTGCTCGGCGACCTGACCGACCGGACCAACCAGAGCGCCGTCTTTACGTGGCTGCCGCTGGTGTATTCCGTGGGCTCCATTACGGGGCCAGCCATGGGCGGGTTTTTTGCGGGGAGACTGAGCAGCAAGTATCCGTATGCCGCGCCGAACGTGGTTAGTGCTGTGTTGCTGGCACTGACCGTGGTGGCAGTCGGCGTGGGCTTCCGCGAGCCAGAGAGCAGTGCGGCCAAGGGCAAGACGTCGCTTGCCGGGTGTCAGTGTCTGCCGGATCCGGTGCGGCGAGCGATTAAGCGGTACTGCGGCGCAGGGGAGACGGCTACTCCCCAGATATCCATTGACGAGGAGACGGTGGATTCTCCACGGATATCCATCAACGAGGAGACCGATGACGACGACACACCCATCACGCCCTTTTTCCAGCGCACCACTGTGCTGCTGCTGTCGTCGTACTTTGTCTTCCAGCTATGCAGCGTTGCATTCGGCACGCTGTACCCCGTGTTCGCCGCATCAGCCACTCCAGCCGGCCGGGCGCTCGACCCGGCAACCATTGGCATGCTGATGAGTGTGGCTGGCGTGGTGACCATGGCATTTCAGGCTTTTGCCTTCCAGCCCATCAAGGCCGAGTATGGCAACATTGGCACGTATCGGCTGGCGATTATGGGGCTGGCTGCCAGTTTGGGACTGATGCCGTTTGTGGGGTATTTGGATGAAGACGGAGGCCTGTGGCGAAATGTGGTGACATATAGCGAGATGGGGGCGGTGTTGTTATTGCGGAATGTATGTGTGGTGGGGGGGTTGTCTAGTATTATGCTCTTGGTGAGTTATTTTTTTTTCTTTTTTCCTCGCTTCGCTCGATCTTCTCTTCGTCCTTTCTTCCTGACTTCTTCCATCTTTTCTTCATCTTCCTCTAGCTAACAAATCCAGATCAACAACTCCTGCCCCGACGGCCAAAACCTTGGCGCCCTCAACGGCCTCGCCCAAAGTCTCTCGGCTGCCGGCCGCAGTCTCGGCCCCGTCGTCGCCGGCTCCGTCTTTTCGTTTGCCGTGAATCGCGCCCCGCACGGCGCCGTCGTTGCCTGGTGTTTGTTTGCGGCTGTGGCTGTGGCCGGATGGCTGGGCAGTCTGGTGATTTACTGTCCGGAACTGGAAAGCGACGACTATATAGAGTCTCACCGAGGCACTCCTCAGTCTGGGGGGTCTCCCCTTCCAGACCATGTATCTCCTCCAGGTCATGTATTTCCTCCAGACCATGCATCTCCTCCAGACCAAGGCTCTCGCCCAGCTTGATTCAACATATCTCACGAATAATGCCATGTACATAACGCCATTCATATAGTCATCATATACCATCATAGAGTCATATACTCATATACTCATATATCCAGTGAAACATGTCTAAAACCACCCCTCAACCCCTCGTCCCCGTGAACTCTCTCCCACCCACAATTTATACCGCCCCTCTGTAACCATGACCCAGTTTTGCCTCTGCACATCCCACCAACTCAAGTCGCGCCGCGTCACATTAAACTCCACCGTAGTCGTCTGTCCCGGCTGCAGAAGCACCTTGTCAAAGCCCCGGAGCACCCGCACCGGAAAGTCGACAGCGCCGCCACCTCCGTCCCTGGTCGCTTCGGGATACGACATGTACAGCTGCGGCACGGCCTTGCCAACCGAGCTGCCCGTGTTGGTCACGTCGACGTGCACCGTGGCATACACTGCCCACAAGTCGGGGTTGCCGCCTTCATCTCCGCCGGCGCCCGAGAATGGCTGCTTGGCGGTATAACCGTCGGGATAGGGATACTCCTTGTCACCTCTGACAGCATCGCCCGCTGAGTCCAGGTACGGGTAAATGTACTTTTCCATCTTCTTGAATCCTGCCGGCAACAGCCCCTCCGACACGCTTGGAATAGCCGTGTTGTAAGCTGGTGGCTGTACCGCCGCATCCGGTCGCGGCGACGGCAAAGGAGTCTTGGTCTTGACGGCATCGACGCGCATGTTGCTCAGATTAAACGCGGTGTAGGAAAGGCCAAAGCCAAACTCAAAGCGCGGCTCAATGCCATACTTGTCAAAGTGGCGATAGTCAATGTACAGGCCCTCGCTAAAGTCCTGCTGCGGCACAAACCCATTGGGCAGATACATGACCTGGCCGCCGTCGCCGTAGTCTTCCAGTCCGCGGCCAATGGTAAATGGCAGCCGGCCACTCGGCGTCTGGTCGCCAAAGAGCACATCGACAATGGCATTGCCGCTTTCCTCGCCGGGGAGGTTGGCAAAGAGAACAGCTTTGACGCCGGCCATGTCGATCCACTTCTCCACGACCACCGGGCCGACGGCGTGTATCACGACGATTGTGTGGCCGGAACCGCCGCCACAGCCGCCGGCCACTCTTTTAATCAGCTCGTCGCCGCCCAGCTGAAGGAACAAATCGTTGCGATCGCCCTTGACGCCGTTCCACGCCAGGAATCCCTCACCCGAGTCGGCATTGGCAAAGACAAGGCAAATGTCTTGTTCATCGAGCAGAGTTTTGTTGGACCAGTCGGGGTCATTGGTGAGAACTTGAGTGAGTTGGACTTTATTGTTGTTGCTGCTGTCGTTGTTGGCGTTGTTGTTGGCGTTGTTGTTGCCTTCAAACTCCCGCCGCAGCGCTTCAATCGGCGTCACCAAAAACGGAAAGTCGACAGCACCGCTGCCCCAGCCCGACCCAAGCGTTCCCTGATTGCAGCCGCGGTCATTGCAGTGATTCGGCCCCTGACCCGCGCCGGAATCTTCTCCAAACACGGCAATACGGACCTTTTCCGACACACGCCCAGAGCTAGAGCTGGTGGAACCGTCCCGCTTCAACGGCAGCACGCCATCGTTTTTCAACAACACCGTGCCCTCCACTGCAATCTGCCGCGCCAGCTTGTTGTGATCTTTTTGCACATTGACAAACTTGTTGACCTCGATCGTCTCCTGCTCCGACGGACTCGCCGGCGCCGTCTTTCCATAGCGGTCGCCCGTCCACGACGAGAAGTTGGGGCCGCGCCGGTCAAACAGCTTTTCGTCATCCTGGCCTAGTTGATACCACGCCGCCACGATGCGCGTCGCCATGTCGTTGACACGCGTCACTGGTACTGATCCGTTGAGCACAGCCCGCGCCAGCTCGGCGCCCCATAGAGACTTGCCGTCCATCCAGCCGAGGCCGTCGCCGGGCATGGTCATGTCGAGGCCGGCCAGGGCTGAACCAACGCCCGAGCGTTGGGCGAGCCAGTCGGACATGACAAAGCCCTGGAAGCCAAGCTCATCCTTGAGAATGCCATTAAGCAGCTTGGAGTTGGCGCAGGCATACGAGTTGTTGACCATGTTGTACGAACACATGACACTGGCCACGCCGGCACGGACGGCATCGGCAAACGGCCACGCGTATATTTCGTGCAGAGTGCGGTCGTCAATGTTGGACGACATGGCATTGGCCAAGCCCCATTCCCACGCCTGCCGAAAGTGCTCTTGTTCGTTTCCGATGAAGTGCTTGATGGTCGCCATGACATGCTCCGACTGGATGCCGCGAAGCGTCTGGGCACCCGCCACGCCCTGCAGATACGGATCAGCGCCGAAGCCCTCCCAGTTGCGGCCGCCGGCTGGCATCCGGCCCAGAGGACCGACGCACGGCGACAGAAGCACGTTGATTCCCTTGAGCCGTGCTTCGAGTCCGTGTGCTTTGCCGCGTGCGTACATGAGCTCTCGATTCCACGTTGCTCCCACCGTGATGCCGGCGGGAAAGGCCGTGGCATTGTCGGCAAAGCGGATGCCAAGCGGTCCATCTTGTAGAGCGAGCTGTGGGAATCCGACTCTTGTGGCTGGCGCAGTGTTGCCAACAGCTAAGCCCATACTCCAGCCGGTACCGGTGGTGATGTTGACTTTTTCAGCCAGCGTCATGTTGGCCACCATGGCCTGTGCCTTTTTGTAGCTGTCTGCCCACGTAGCCGCCGTGCCACCAAGAGGCGTCGGATACCACGGGGGAGAAAAGCCGGTTGCCGGAGCCTGCTTGTACTTGCGAAAGGTGAAAAAGCCAATGGCCGACGCCACGGCCCACACGGCGACCACAAGGCCGAGAGCCAAGAAGCAGCATCGAAAGCGGCTACGGGCGGCAGCGCCGGGATTTTGAAACAGCGATGAGAGGTCGTCGTTGGGTCTAGATGCGTAGTCGTCTTCGAGGTCTGGAGAGTCGTCCGAGTAGTTGTCGTCTTCGTCATCGTCGTCGGAATGCTGGTTGATCGGCCCGTCAGGAGCGGTGCCGGCCGTTTTTGGATACCGGCTCAACTTGGTGGCATCCTTGAGGAAATCATCCTGATCCGGACCATCACTAAGCGATGATCGAGAACTGTCTTGGCTGCTTCGGCCAAGTAACCGCTCAGTACTAGGATCCATTTTGTTGTACCAAGTACTTCCTACCTACGGGTAGTCTTCAGCCTTGCCCTAACCTAACACCAAGCTAGCTTAATCACACAAAGCCCCACTCTTCCTCCGGGCCAGCCCCACTCTTCTCAAAACGGCTAAATTGCTGGAGAATTCCATGCCTACCAAGTGGGGCCGCCACCACCCACCGACGGAAGCCCACACAGTATGCAGACTTTTGACTCGTTTTGCCTCTTTTTAAATTTTGCCTCTATAGTGTCTCTACCGTAGCTTTTACCGTAGCCTTTTTCTACTTCTCTATCGTAGCGTTTCTTCTACTTCTCTACCGTGGCCTTTTTTCTACTTCTCTACCGTAGCCTTTTTCTATCTCTTCAATCACCGCCGCCCCGTTCGTAGCCTTCCCGGCTCTCTGCAGAATTGTGGCTCTGCAGAATTGCGGCTCTCTGCTGCTGAATTGCGGCTCTTTTTGGATGGCCGCCCTTCATTCTCAGAAATCGAGCGCGTTTCATTCGTGCGATTGGTTGATTGGATTCAGCGGGGCCCGCGAGACAAGGGACTTGCTTTTACTGCCTACTGCGTTACTAGTTTGTTTAACTAGCGTTATCAGCTTATCTTATCTGCAGCTTAGGCCGTAATGAAAATTTAACCTTTTGTTTTCTTTTCATTTTTCATATACTCCGTACTATGAAAAAAAAAAAAAAAAAAAAAAAAAAAAAAAAAAAAGGATTTCACATGGGTGCCTTTTGTTTTGCCCAAAGGACAAACGGCGCTTTTTTTTTGCCCCTCTTTAAGTTTTCTTGGTTCTTTGCCAGCAACTTAAAATCCAACATCTTTTCCGTCCCTTTTTTTCTTTTTTTCTTTTTTCTTCTTCTTGTTCGTTTTCTCGAGAACGGGTTTTGCTCGTTTTTGCTTGCTTCTTTTCATTTTTTTTTCTTATTTGTTAATTTTGGCTCTTACAGCAAGCAAGCAAGCAAGCAAGCAAGCAAACACAAGAAATCAGAGCCTCACTTTTGCTCTTTTTGTATGTCTACAACCCCGTTCTCTTCCTCTCTACTCCTCTCTACCCCTACTTGTCTACTCCTACTGCCTACTCCTACTGTCTACTCCTACTGTCTACTCCCGCTCTCTGCTAACCCCCAACTCAGTCTACGAGCCCCGAGGTTTCCCCTCAACCATTTAGCCGACTCGACCGACCTATACAGACCCTCTCCACTCTACCAAACACAAATACCCATCCGCCATGTCCGCCCCTGGAAAGCCCGTCATGGTTGCTGCCGGATCCGGCCCCGCTCCTACCCAGGAAGAGGTCTCCGGCACCATTTCCACCATCTTTGACGCTCAGACGTCGCAGGCTTCGGTCGATGCCTGCTACGCCCTTTGCGAAATGCTGCTCAACAGCGTTGGCTACGTCGGCCTTTCCAAGTACGGCGTGCTGGCCGAGATCAAAAAGGCCGCCGCCGATAAAAAGAGCGGCCTGCGTCGTGAGAGCGCCCAGAATCTGCTCGGCGCCATCTTTGAACGCTTCCCGCCGCGCGCCCCCATCTCCGAGGTGCTGCTTCTGGTTGAAAACGACGGCGTCGTCAACGTTGCTCTCGACGCCCTGGCCGACAAGGGCTCCGTGGTCCGCGAGGCTGCCCAGTACGGAATCGACTCCCTGTTCAACAACCTCAGTGGCGAGGCCATGGTCGTTGGTCTGCTGCCGGCCCTGACCCGCTACCTGTCCAAGAAGACGGGCAAGTGGCAGGGCACTGTCGGCGCCTACGTGCTGCTCCAGAAGATGGCTGACAAGGCCAAGATGGAGATTGGCGTGTCCAAGGATGTGTCGGACGAAAAGGATATTCTGCGCGAGGCCATGGGCGCCAAGCTGGCCGTGCTCATTCCCATTGTCGAGGAGGGCATGCACGACCTCAAGAACGAAGTGTCCAAGCAGGCTGTGGCCACCATGGGCGCCCTGACTTCGCTCATGTCCAACGATGACGTGGCTCCGCGTATTCCCCTGCTGCTCAACTCCATGCAGCACCCGTCGACCGAGACGCTGCAAAAGGCCATCCACGCCCTGTCCATGACCACTTTTGTGGCCATTGTCACGTCGCCCGTGCTGGCTCTGCTGACGCCGTTCCTCGAGCGTTCGCTCAACAACCCGTCCACGGCCCAGGAGGTGCTTCGCCAGACCGTTGTGGTCACGGAGAACCTGACCAAGCTGGTGCACGACCCCATCGAGGCCCGCACTTTCCTGCCCAAGCTGCAGCCTGGTGTCAAGGGCGTGGTCGACCGTGCATCGCTGCCCGAGGTTCGCGAGCTTGCTGCTCGTGCTCTGGCCACCATCCAAAAGGCCATGGGCGATGATAACAACATTGTTACGCGCACCACTGCTGCCGATGTAGCCACGATTCTCGAGGCCGAGCTCAAGAAGAAGGGCCTGTCGATTCAGAAGATGGCTGCCTACAAGCTGGCCAGCCCGTACTTTTGCGAGCAGGTGGCCGAGGGTGTCAACCATCGCCAGCTGGACCGCATTGCCAAGGTGATTGCGCCGTACCTGTCGACTCTGACGAGCGAGGCCGAGAACATTGCCACGGCTGTTCAGGAGCACTATGTCACCGAGGACCGCATCAAGAACGGCCAGCCGCCGCAGGACGAGGAGGGCGAGGTGGAGATTGTCAATGCCAACTTCTCGCTGGCGTACGGTGGTATGCTGCTGCTGTCGCACACGAACCTGCGTCTGCTCAAGGGCCACCGCTACGGCCTGTGCGGTCGCAACGGTGCCGGCAAGTCGACACTGATGAAGGCTATTGCTGGCGGCAAGCTGGAGGGTTTCCCGCCGCAGGATGTGCTGCGTACGTGCTACGTCGAGCACAACCAGGGTGAGGATGCCGACATTAGCATTCTGGACTTTGTCATCAAGGACCCTGAAATTGCCGCGGCTGGCCGTGAGCGTGTGGTTGAGGTTCTGGAGGAGTTTGGCTTTGACTCTGGTCCGGAGGGCCGCCAGAGCCAGCCCGTCGGATCGCTGTCGGGTGGTTGGAAGATGAAGCTGGCTCTGGCGCGTGCCATGCTGCAAAAGGCCGACGTGCTGCTGCTGGACGAGCCGACCAACCATTTGGATGTTGCCAACGTCAAGTGGCTGGAGAACTACCTCAAGACGCACCCGGACATTACGTCGCTGATTGTTTCTCACGACAGTGGATTCCTGGACGAGGTGACGACTGATATTTACCACTACGAGACCAACAAGAAGCTGGCGCTGTACCACGGCAACCTGGCGGCGTTTGTCGAAGTGCGGCCCGAGGGCAAGTCGTACTACACGCTGTCGGCGTCGACGGTGCAGTTCAGATTCCCGCCGCCGGGTATTCTGACGGGCGTCAAGTCCAGCACGCGTGCCATTATCCGCATGACCAACGCCACGTACCAGTACCCCAAGGCGCCCAAGCCGTCCCTGTCGGATGTGTCGTGCCAGCTGACGCTCTCGTCTCGCGTGGCCATTATCGGGCCCAACGGTGCAGGCAAGTCGACGCTGATCAAGATGCTGACGGGTGAGGTGATTCCGTCAACGGGCAAGGTGGAGAAGCACCCCAACCTGCGCATTGGCTACATTAAGCAGCACGCGCTGGAGCACGTGGAGATGCACCTGGAGAAGACGCCCAACCAGTATCTGCAGTGGCGGTACCAGCATGGCGACGACCGTGAGGTGCACATGAAGCAGACGCGCATTCTGACGGACGAGGAGCAGGCGCAGATGGACAAGCCTATTGACATTGGCGATGGCAAGTCGCCGCGACAGATTGAGTCGCTGGTTGGTCGGCAGAAGCTCAAGAAGACTTTCCAGTACGAGATCAAGTGGCGCGGGCTGATTCCCAAGCACAACAGCTTTTTGTCGCGCGAGAAGCTGACGGAGCTGGGCTTTGGCAAGTTGATTCAGGAGTTTGACGACCACGAGGCGTCGCGTGAGGGTCTGGGCTACCGTGAGCTGCTGCCCAAGGTGATTTCGCAGCACTTCCAGGACCTGGGTCTGGACCCGGAGATTGCCAACCACAACGAGATTGGATCGCTGTCTGGCGGACAAAAGGTCAAGGTAGTGATTGCGGGAGCGATGTGGAATAACCCTCACTTGCTGGTGCTGGACGAGCCGACCAACTTCTTGGACCGTGACTCGCTGGGCGGTCTGGCGGTGGCGATTCGCGACTTCAAGGGTGGAGTGATTTTGATTTCTCACAACGAAGAGTTTGTGGGAGCGCTGTGCTCGGAGCAGTGGCACGTCAACAACGGACGCATGGTGACAAAGGGCAAGGCGGCGGTGTCTCTGGACCGGTTTGAGGACAGCACCAACAGTGCAGTGGCGAGCGCGATGACGAGTGCGGCGCCGAGCACAGCGCCGTCGACGGTGGTTTCGGGGGCGGAGGACAACTCAGAGATGAAGTTCAAGTCGAAGAAGAAGAAGAAGATGACGAAGAAGGAGGTGAAGGAGCGGGAGGTGCGGCGGCGTCTGCGGCACATTGAGTGGCTGAGCAGCCCGAAGGGAACGCCTCACCCGCCTGACACGGATGATGAGGAGTAGGGGGGGGGGGGTGATGAGTAGGAGGGAGGGCGATGAGTAGGGATAAAAAGATAGACTAGTAAGAAGAGATTTGCAAGCAGACCATACCATATCATATAGGTGAAAGAGCTAGCTAGTACTTTACAGCATTAGAATTAAGGTGAAAGACGTACACAACCAACACTAACCAACTAACTGAAAACAAGAATTACCACTAAAACCCATTAAAACAAACTACCACGAAAACGTCATCAGCGCCGGATTCAGCGCCAGCGGCAGCAAAAAGTGCGACGCCGCCACCGTCGCCATGGGCAAAATGGCCACAAAATCAGTAATTCGCCAATCCCACGGCACAAACGGCGCCACAGCCATGATAATCATGCCGACTATAAACACCAGCGAAAACAAAATCGACCACTTGAAGCTACGCAACACTTTGGGCACCTCGATGAAAAAGTTGGAAAACTCGGCCTCCTTGCTCGTTGCTCCCCACGTCATGTTGACTTCAAACATGTGCGCCAGCAAAGCCTGCGACACGTGCAGCGACAGACCGCCCAGGAAAATGGCCAGCATCAGCGTCCACTTGAAGTTTTCCAGCAGCGAGGCCAGCAGCGGCCGCTCGCCTATACGGTAGCGCATCACAGCCAGCGACACGTTGCCGAGCCCGTTGAAGACTATGACAATGGAGAACCAAACCTTCCACGAGTCCAGGTAGTACTTGTCGAGGAAGCCGTTGAACCAGCCCATGACAAAGTAGTTGACACACGTCAGGATCCAGGCGGCGCCAATGGCGTAGTACGTGCCGATATACGAGATGACGGTGATTTTGCTAGTGAAGCGGATGTTGCTGAACAGGAAGCGGCGGAACAGCGGCGTAAACGGGCCGCGCCACAGCCACGTGCGAATGGGATGGAAGAGCAGCTCGTTGCAGCCATATGCATACTTTTCCCAGCGCGCCAGTTCGTCGTACACAGTCAGCGAGACGCCCTCCTTGAAGCCATCGCCAGCCCAGGCGGCCAGGCGGATAATGTAGCCGGCACACTGCAGGCGCAGCGACATGTCAAAGTCCTCGGACACGTGGCTCTCGGACCAAAACTTTTCATAGCCGTCTTCGTCGTGATACGAGACCTGCTGGATGGCGGACCAGCGCAAGATGGCGTTGTGGCCGACAAATGGGGCGACGTCGCCGTTGGACACGGTGTACTTGATGGCGGTGTAGATGAGGTTGGTGAAGAAGGTGATGCCGTTTTCAAAGTAGGACGTGGTGACGTTCATGACGCCGGAAGAGAACTGCATGATGCCGACGTCGGGTGACTGGTGCATTTCCGAGACGGCGTCGAGGAGGCAGTCGGAGGGGACGCGGGTATCTGAGTCGACTAAGGTTGTGTGAGCAGGGTGTTTGAGAGGGATGAGAGGGGTGAGAGGGATGAGAGGGGTGAGAGGGATGAGAGGGGTGAGAGGAGTGAGAGGGATGAGAGGAATGAGAGGGGTGAGAGGAATAAGAAGAGTGTGCAAGAAGGATGTGAGAGGGTGAGAGAGGGTGAGAGAAGTCTTACTTATGAGAATATAATCGCCCACACGAATGTTGCCATCGGCCCAGGCCCGCCCGTTTTCGTCAAGAACCTCGCTCAGGGCTGTGTGATAGGCAGCAGCCTCGTCGCTCTGGCGCCATTCGGGGCCACGTTCGATGACGGCCAGTTTCTCTTCGACTTTGCACGAGACCATGAGGGCAAAGTTCATGTTGGAGGCTTTCTTGACTGTTGTTTTGGTTGGTTAGCTTGGTTGCATTTTAGTGATTGGGGTTACAGTTCAGTGACTGAGGTTGCAGTTCAGTGATTGGGGTTACAGTTTAGATGCCAGTGGTTACACAGAGAAGGTGACAAGTGACAGGTGACAAGTGAGGGAGTTAAAGGACAAGTGAGGGAGGCAAAGGACAAGTGAGGGAGGCAAAGGAGGAGTACTTACACTTTCCCCGCCGCAAAAACCCCCTCTCTCCGTGCTTCGGCCGCGCTACCCACCCAATACTATGATCCGCATAGAAATCAATACGCGCCTGTCTCTCCTCAGCATCCAGCAACTGCAGGCCATCATCATTGATAAACATATTCGCCGACCCACCCTGCAGCTCATACGTGCTCATGGCCTGCTTAATCGACTTGACCGTCGGCGCAATCACGCCGTTCAGGCCCTCTTTGTACACGGGACATTGGATGGTCACGTGCGGCAGATCCGTACCGCGCAGCCGTGGCGGCGGCCGTGCCGAGTAAAACTTGCTGTTTTGCTTCATCTGGCGCACAGGGCCAAACGTCTGTGCCAGACACCCGACAATCACCTGGCCAAAGAAGAGGGTAAAGAAGATTTGGACGGGTGCCAGGGCCAGGAAGCCCAGCCGTCTGTACTGGCCGTCGACGGCGATTTGGGCGGCTAGCTGGCGCCAGGCCGCGCCCAGCGACACGGTCACGATAAACAGCGTCAGTGACACGAGCACGGCGTTTTGCAGATGCACAGGGCGCGCCTCGGGCACAGGCTGGCCACTCTCCTCGTCAATTTGCACGACAGTGTTATCCGGCTCGGCCTTTTCATCATCGGCATCGGCGTCGGCGGCCGACTTCCACACAAGCTGCATGAGTTCGTCTTCAATGGCCTTGGCGCGCACAATGAGGTGACGAGCGTCATCGTCCCAGACAACGAGCAGGCCTTCGCTGGCGATGAAGGCGGCGAACTGGTGCTTGCGTGCACGTGAGAGGTCTTGGATGGTGGGCAAAATTTGCACGCGTAGGCCGTTCATCAGCGGTACGTCGATGGTGTCTGGTGAGTGGTAGAGAAAGCTCCGGATGATGCGGGAGTTGACGGTCATGGCACACTGTAGGGTTAGTGGAGAAGAGAAAG
>LKBB01000331.1:0-19444 GCA_001513885.1 Thielaviopsis musarum
AAAAAAAAAAAAAAAAAAAAAAAACGCTCCTGAAAGAAAAAGACGCTGTGACACAACACCTCTCGCTCAATTTCAAAAACTGGGGACTTTTCTGCTTGGTGAACGAACGAGGATTTTGGTAAAAGACGATTTGCAAATGCCATGCAATGCACGAGTACAGCACAGGCACAGATACAGACAGGCACAAGCATACTGCATGCTGCATACATAATAAGCCCACTTTGATTCAGGAACAAATTCTGTCGTTTCTGCATTTCGCTTTTTGCCCAGCCAGCCTCTTTCTTCTTCTCTTGGGGCTGCCCAATATCATCTTTTTCTCTCTCCCCCCCCCCCCCCCCCCGGATCGCCTGGAAGAATCCCAGCTCTTTCTTCTATGGTCTTTTTTTTTTTTTCTTTTTTTCTTTCTCTTTTTTCCTTTTTTTTTCCTTCACTTTTTTTCCTTTTTTTTCCTTCACTTTTTTGTTCTGCTCGGCTTCTTTTGATGTTCGATTATCCTTCTATCCGCGACGATCTCTACTACTACTAACCCGCTAGGTAGTATCATCAACTATGCTACTTACAAGTAATAATCCAACTTCGTAGTCCAGCTCCTGCTCCCATCCCAGCTTCTCTCTCTTTGCTCCTGGCCGAAAAAAAAACTCCTTGCCCTGTCATTTTTCTCTTTCTTTCTCACTGCATCCCGCCCTGCTTTATTGCTTCTTGCATCTCCTGCAGACCCGCAAAAGAAACAAGGCACAACTCCAACTTCCTGCATCGTGAAACAAGAAACCAGCATTTCCCCCATTCTTATTCATGCCGCGGTGCATATCACATCTCCTCCCTCAGTGAAACGAATGATAAAAATGCCACCTAAAACCCAGCCTATCTTTCTCAAACACAGTGTTTACTCATGTTCATGCTATAAGAACATTACAGGGGACTTAAGCTACTACTATTAATTTGTTATCATATGATGTGACGAGCCTGCCATCCAGAGCTATGTTATGCAAGTCTTGATCCAGATCTTCCATTCTTCAGGCCTCCCTTGTTTTGCTTTTTCTCTGTCTTGATCTTTTACATACAAGGCTCTTGTTATCCCTCGCCCGGTCCAAAGCCTTGATCTGTCAGCCTTCGTTCCTTTGCGTCTACTCTAGAAGAAAAAAGAAAAGAAAAGAAAAAGAAAAAAAAAACATCATGTGTTATCGTTTCTTCCTTGTCCCGCGCCGTTTCCCAGCAGCCCGAATCTGCTTTGCACAATTTACTCATGCACATCGTACACTCACCTTCTTTTCCCGTTTCCTCTTCCTTTTCTCTTTCTTGTCTCCGTCCCCCATTTCTTGTGCCACCCATGTTAATCTGCTTAAAATATAAACAAGTCATAAAAGGTAATCCTAAAAGAAAGAACAAGACAGTGGGATATTAAAGTAAAGAACAAACTAATAGCTAAGTGTATGGCAAAGTAATAGAACTAGCAAAGTGCAAGTCAAAAACAGCGTTTTCAACGGGGGAAATAAAAAGAATCCGGGTCCTAAAACTCCCTGATACTATGATGGCGATGACCAGAATATAACGGTGTAAAAAAAGAATGAATAGTGTGTACAGCGAAAAAAAAAAGAAAGGGAAAAAAAAAGAGCGAATGGAAAGAAAACAGGGGAGTAAACACAAAACTCCAGGACTCCGGCCAAAGAAACAAAGAACGAATGAATAATGATAGTAAAAAAAAACAAAAAAAAAAGAAACAAACGCCCTCAAAGCAAGTTCGGCAAAGCCAGTATATCCGAAAGAAAAAAAAAAGAGAAAAAAAAGAGGGGGAATAAGAAGGGAAAACCTACATCACGCTCTTGTTACGAGAGTGAGCATGAGGCCGCGCCTCATTCGCCCGGCGACGCATCGCATCTTCCCGCTTCAACACCAGCTCGCACCACTTGCTTCTCTTAGGCGCCGCTCCGTCCTCGTCTACTCCCGTGTCCGGTCGGCCGATAATCTCCACCAGCGCCCGGATCCACGCCTCCTTCTCCGGCGCCATGTCCGCATAAAAGTCAATCACCTCGCCATTGTTGAACCGGATGCGGAAACCCTCCTCCACAAACATGTAACCGTCCTCTTCCTCGGCAAACGCAGACCGACGACGACGTCCGCCCTTGCCCGTAAACTCCTTCTCCACCAAAGACCGCCGGTCGTTAATCAGCCGCTTGGCATTGGCCAGGTTGATGGTAGCACGTGGCTGCCGAGTGGCTTCGTGGAACGCCGTCAGCTTGGTGCCCGACAGCTTAAAGTAGCGCCGGCGCCAGTACGGGCAGTCGCCGCCCTGCTGGCTGAGGTAACCCTCAAAGCACGTGGCCAGACGCTCTTCGGCCGCCTTCATCTCGCGGATGCACGAGTTCATGCTCTTGGGCATGTCCTCATCGCTTGAGCCCTTGGGCCGCGGCACAAACAGCAGCTGCAGCTCCAGCTTGCCAATCTTGTAAGGCGCCCGACGCACAACTCCCGTGTTGCCGCGCTTGCTCTTGACGCTGCATGCAAAGTTGGCTTCCTCCTTGGCCCACTCATTGAAGCAGGCAACCTCGGCCAGGTACGGCCGGCCGAAGCAGCGACTCTCGTGATCCTTGAGGCACACATACGACCGCGCAAAGCTGCCGTCTTCGGCCGCAAGAGGAGACAGCAGATCCCAAGCCGTGGGCGCAATAGAGCGCTGCTGCTTGGCCTGTGCCTCCTGCTGCTCACGCATGAAACGCTCTTCTTCCTCGCGCATGCGCGCTTCCATCTCCTTGCGCTTCTTGGGCGACGCAAAGACACGACTGAATGTCGACGTCTTGGCCTTGGTCATGCGAATCGGCACAACAGGCGCCGGGGCCCGCTGCACAGGCTTGTCAAGCTTGACATTCAGAGTCAGCTGGAACTCGAGATCGTTGGGGACCACAAGCTCAAACTCTTGGCCAATGGGGGCATTGCGGGCCATTTCCAGCCAGGCAGTCGTGACACAGTGGACGCCGTTATCCAGGGTGAGGCTAAACCACGTGCGCTCGTCTACAATAATTGGTTAGTATTAAACCGTATGGGGGTGCATAGAAGGGGGTGTATAGAAGGGGGCGCATAGAAGGGGGCGCATACTCTTGGGAATGGGCAGGTCCAGATCCTTGACACCCATCACCTTGACAAAGAGGCGGCCACGCTCACCAGCCTCCTCGGTGGCAAGCTCCGAATCCTCCTCGGCAAGCGGGTTCAAGGCAGCCTGCGCATTGCTCTCTTGGCCGGGCATCGGCGGTACAGCACCAGCGGCAGCAGTCACCATCGCACGCGATCTAAGACTGCGCTGGCGCTTGGTGTTCCACGGCTCAACAACGCCCCATGACTGCGGGCGGTTGTCTGTCTTAATGGGCGAGTTGCCGGCAGAGCGGGTCTTCCAGGATTCGCCCTCGTTATCCTTGTCGCTGGCAGAGACCAGCTTTGTGTTTTGGCGCATAAGGTACCCACGCTTTGGATAGGAAACAGGAATGTTAGCAAACGTCGATGAATGGGGGAGATTGGCGCGGTAGGTTGTTCTACCCGCAAGGGTCTTGGTAACGGATCCAGAAGTCTGCCTTGAAGACTTCCGGATTATGGCTTCGCTTGAAGAAGTTCGGGCTCGTTTCGATGAGCCAGATGATCTACGTGTCGACGCTAGCCGTGACGTTCGCCGCCGTGTTCCACTGGAAACAAGCGACGGGTATGGAAATCTTTTTTGCTGTAGGTGTTTTTCAAAAGCTACCTTTTGGTTCTCCATGACGCGGTCAAAGTCCTTGTCAAGGCTCAGGCCAGTGTCGAGATTCAGGGTGAGACTCCGTTTCTTAAAGCTAGGATGTCTCTCGAGATAGTCCCCAGTCTTTCCCTTTTCAGTTCCGGCGAGATCCTGCTCAACATTAAGCATCTTGCTCAAGCGCTCGCGGTCACTGTCGGAAATCTGCGGAACATCAGGAACCGGAATCTCGCGGCTGACAATGCGTCTCTGTTCACGCATCGCCGCAATGTCAGCAGGCGTGGCCGAAGGACGGGTCTTCAGGGTCGAGCCCGAGGCCTTGATTGTGGCCTGGCGCTCAGGAATGGCAGGCGCATCAATCATCGGAATCTCAGGCTCGGGAGTAAGGTCGTCAGCCTCATCGTATTCTTGGTACTCTTGCTCAGTGAGCTCGTCATCCTCAAAGATAGAGCCATCATCAATGGGGTGGTGAATGACCGATTCAGGCGAGCTGGGTCTGTCCTGCTCATGCTCTTGCTCATCATTAGTGTAAGCGCTAGTCTCGTACACGCTGGGCTCGCCCCAGCCAGTGCCGTCGTATTCAGGCTTGGACAGAGTCCGAGGAGGAGTACGGACACGCTGGCCCTGGGTGGGGTGCTGAAGCTGAGTTTCACCAGTAAGCTCGAGTCTAGGAGCCGGCTCCAGCGGGTCATCGGGGCGAGGCAGCAGAGGGGCGTTTAGAGCAAGCTTGGGTTGGCACAGGTCAATCTCGGTCTGAGTAGGCGTAAGCATCGACGTGAGGCCCGTGTTGGACGTCTCACGAGTGACAACGCTCTTGTCCGAGTCAACGTGCGATGAGAACTGGCTAGTCGTGTCGCACTCAGCACCAGTGAAGTCGCCATCAGTCTCAGCATATGAATCGTCCGTGTACATGTCGTAGACGCCGTTACGGTGAATCACGACCGAGTTCTCGGCCTCTGTCATCTCGTCGTCCGTAACCAACTCAGCCAAGTCGCGACGAATAATAACGCTACCGCCCTCTTCCTCGTCGTCATACAACATGGAAGATTCTTCAGCGATGGCGTTCGACTCAGCGTCCAGTGAGAACTGGGCCGAGTGAGAAGTGGCGGGACGGTAAGGGCTAGAGCTAGGCGGGGGCGACGAAAAGTTGTAGTCAGAATCACGGGTGGGCGTCTTGGCCTTGTCAACGCCGCGCATGATGGACTCGCGCGTCAGCGGCGGGAGATCGTAGTCAGACAGAACGGAAATGTCAACATTTTCATCGGAACCACTCTCGTACTCCGAATCCTGGTAGCTGAAATCATCGTGGCGGGCCTCTTGGAGTTGCTCTTGCTCATGCTTATGTTCCTGCCCCTGCTCCAGCGTTGGGTGCTCTTCATGATAATCGTCGTGCGACTCGTCGTAGTGATCGTGGTCATCATCCAGATGCTCATCATGGTGATCGTCCAAGGACTCATCATCGCGAGGATCATCCAGCATGGGAGAGGAAGACCGTTCAGACGCCGAAAGAGGCTTAGCGGCAGGAGCAAGAGTGGCAGTAGGAATGGTTTGCGGTGTAGGAGTAAGAGACTCGCGAACAGTTCCAGTGCTAGAGCGACCAGGAGGGGGAGGGGGGGCGAGAGTGTCAACCCCGTTAAGAGTCTCGGTGAGCTCGGAATCGGTCATGTCAGACATACCACTGTGATCCATCATTGAAGACTCGGCAGAGGCTTGTTCGATAGACTCGTGAACAATGGACTCATTGATGGAAGATTCCTGGTCAAAAGAATCATCAGGCATCTCCGAAATCTCTTCCTCGAAATGGTGGTCATCGGCCATCAGAGAAGCAGAAAAGTGGGACATGCTAGGCTCCTCCTCTTCATTTTCTTCCTCCGGCTCTTCTTCTTCTTCCTCTTCCTCCAGCTCTTCTTCCTCTTCCTCCAGCTCTTCTTCTTCTTCCTCCTCGATAGCAGGGGCAGACTCGGGAGCCGACTTTTCAGTCTGCAGTACAGTGAGCGAAGCAGAAGAGAGAGCGGCAGTAGCAGCAGCAGCAGCCTTAATGTCCACATGGCTGGGCGACTCGGGGGCAGACTGGAGCGTATCCGACTCAGGAGTTTCGACTTTATCACGACCTCCCGCGCGACGGAGACGGCGCTCTCTTTGCTGCTCGGCGGCAGTCTTTCCATCGTCAGAAAGCATCATTAGCTTCAGACGCTCCTCAAGAGGCATCTTGCTGTGGCCAATGACGCTGCTGTTTTGAACGTCGCTAGATCTGTGAGGCGGCGGCGCAGGCAAGCTACGCTGTGCGCCCGTAACTTTTTCGCCAGTAAGCGAAGAGGGCGAGCCAAGGTTTGACGGAGACTGGGCGTGGTTGAGCTCACGGCCAGGAAGAGGGGGGAGAGGGCGGTGGTCGGTAGAGCCCGACTCAGTTCGCTGTTGCAACTGGCGACCAGCAGCGGCAGCAGCTGCAAAGTTGTTGGAGCCATACTCGTAGCGGTTGTGGCCCTCCTCAGCGCGAGGTGTTGGAGGGCTTTGGCTACCGGTATGCCAGCCTTCACCGCCAGGCGGCACCACGGGCGTCTTATCTGTATCTTCAAGAGAAGCGTCGAAGCTGTCTTCGGGGTCGTCGTGGCGATACAATTGGTCGTCATAATCCTCGTCGTCATCATCAACATAGCTGCCCTCGTTGGATTCAGTGTCGATGGCAGAGAGGTCGGGAGTTGCCATTTCGTATTCGTTGACTTGTGGCGGCGCGTTGTCGAAGGTGACACTTTTGGCATGGCGGTGAAGAGTGCGGTGCGGATGACCAAGATCCTCAAGCGTCCATTGGCCGGTTTCTTCGTTAAATGAGCTCTTAAAGCGTGATGTTGATAGCGACGACTTGATGGGCGACTGGTCGCGTCTGGGAGTGTTTGAGGCGGGGGGAGAGCGTGCCTCAGGAGTCGAATCAGCAACAGGCGACGAGCCCAGAACTAAATCGGGTGTGGATGACGAGGCTCCCACTGATGACGAAAACGCTACTGATGGTTGTTGGGCGGCATTTCTGGCCGAGTTCAATGAAGACATTGAGGCAGCTCCGCGAACATGACCATGAGGCCGTGGACCGGCAGCTGAGCTCTGGCTGCGCTGATGACCAGGCCGGCGCTCTGGTGAGCGCAACTGGTTTGTGTTTTCAAAGTTGGCGCGGATGGCGGTGCAGGCAAAGGCATTCGCTTGCACCTTAGCAAGAGGGCGCTCAATGTAGTGGACGCGGGCCGGATCGTACTCCTGTTTCTGCTCCAGAGCCAGTATATTAGAGTTTTTGACTCTGGAAGCCTTCTGCAGGCGTTCGAGCGATGAGCGACGCATGGGCGATGGCGATGTGTTGATGGAAGCGCCGTAGTGAAGAGAGTTCTCGCTGACCGAGTTGCGATTCTGCCAAATGGGACGTTTGGGGGGAGAGACAGGCGCCGTCGTCGAAATCGAAATCGAAGCCGTCGAAATAGGCGTTGGCGATGAAGTCAAAGTCGTCGTGTCAAAAGCAAAAGCCGTGGTGTTGGCGTTGGCTTTGGCGTTGGCGATGGCACTGGCAGCAAAAGAGGTAGGCGAGGCCTGAAAGGGCGAAGAGTCGGGGTTGAGGCCCATAGTACTACTCTGAAGGTGTGGAAAGGCCAAGGGGTTAGATTAACACCGCCTTCTTTAGGGATTGAAATTGAAAGGCAGGGAAGCGATGCTCAATATATACAGTGCATACCTTTGAGGTTTGGTTCCAGCTGGGGGAATTCCGACCTTTCTCTCCAGGCGAAATTTCGCTCAAGGCTCGAACTACAGTGGGCGAAGAGGTACTAACAGAATGTGCCTTTTTTCTTGGGGGCGTCGAAAGGGACGCTGAAGGCGATTTGTTGATGCGCAAAGGGTGAACCTGGGGACGAGAAGTTAGTCCTCTTGTTTTTTTTTTCTTCTTTTTTTTTTTTTTTTTTTTTTTTTTCTTTATTGTTTCCTGCTTCTTTCTTTTTAGGAGCCGCGACCCAACGAACAGACACGGCAAACGAAATGACCCGGGCCTGGTCCCTATTTTTTTTTTGGTTTCCTTTTATTTTTATTTCTGTTCCTTGTCCTTCCTAGTTGTTTCTTTCCTCAGGGCATCTCCGACCTGCAAGAAAGTGCTGCACAAATCCAAATCGAAACAAACAGCTATTATGTCCTGTTCTGTCTGGCGGCTTGGATGCACAAAACAGGCAGAGCAGGATCAGCAAAAGAGCCTAACTAAGAGCAGCCAGCGTAGTACAGCAACCAACATCGCATAGCGTGTTACCATTGTTGTGAGCGGCTCCAAGCAAAGCACGTACTTAGGCTAAGGAGCTGACCGTTTAACAAAATCATAATCTTGTTCCTGTCTGCTCTATTTTTCTAGGGCCTCGCCTGTACTGAAGAAGAAGAAGAAAAAAACACGACTTACCGGTTCAGTTGACGCCATTTTTAATACCACTCAGCGCCTACAAGACGCTATCAAAGCAAATAAATAGTAACGTAACGTAATAGTATCAAGGAGGTCGAGGTCGTCCGCGGGACTGGGTTCGAGTGGTGGAATAGAAGGTGAGGGCAGGCCAGGTCGTGGAGATTAATGGCACTGTATGATACTGTGTGTATTGTTACTGTGTTGTGTATGCACAAAATAATCGTCACCACGCAGAAAATGAGTCGCACTAAAAATTTGAAGCTAGTCAGCTACGCTGCCCTAACAAGGCCAAGGTAGGTTGGGTATCTAAGTTGAGTCCACAAGCGAGATATCGCGAGTTCCCTGTTTGGGTCTTTTGGATCTAGTCTTCTTTTGGCTTGCTCTAGTGCCGCCTGGTCTGACCTGTCTGTTCTGTCCGTACTGCGTGCTGAGTGGCTCGCGATAACTTATGCTTGTGCGGTTTTGTTGCAGGTACCTGGTTGCATGTGCGGTGCAGGTGCAGAAATAAATTTTGATGCAGGACTTGGTAAGTCTAGGTAAGCCGGCATTCCAGCTCTCGTCTTGCTGGAATGATGCCTGTCTAGACAAATTCAATTCGAACCCTATCACCTGCAGCGGTGACTTGCGCAGGTGCTAAACGGGGAGCTGCAAATTTGCGATGTTGAACCAGTGTTTGAATGAGTCGGGATGCAGAGCAAGAGCCTTGCTTCTGGGATAATGCAGGGCGGCAGAAACGAGGTCACAGGCGAAACAGTGGAAACGCGGGTTGCAGATGATTAACCAGCTATCAACAACAAGCTTTCATGGGCACAACACAGTACAGCAGCACAGCACAAAAGAGCACAGCAACTATGAGCAGAACCACAAGCAGGTCGGTTGGTCGGGTTGACTACTACTAGCTGCGGACCGAGACAAGGGACTTGATTTGAATTGGATCGATAACTGTGGAATTCAGACTGACCTCGAGCTAAGAGGAGATTGATTAATCACTTATAGATTGGCGCGTGGATTTTGGAGAGGAGAATGAAGAGTAAGCAAGACAAAAGGAAGATCAGAGAAACGAAGGGAACAGTAGTGTATGAATCGTAAAGATTGAGGGTAACGAATGAAGTCGAAAGGGAAGAAAGGAAAGAAAATAAAATAAATGAGAGTTGATTAGTATTTGGCGGGGCGTAGAAAAGTAAGTGGAAGAATGAATGCAGGAGAATAAACAACACGTCCAGCGCCCAATTAGAATCAACCGAGCAATCAATTGGTGGTTATGATGATGATGATGGAAAATCGGCTTCACAAGTAATCAAAGGAGGGGAAAAAAGAAGAAGGAGAAAATCGAAAGAAGAAAGACGAAGAGAGGAGGCGGACCAAGCACAAAGCAGGTACAAGTGAAGGCTTTTATTTTTTATTTTTTTTTAGCACACTTTGATCGGTTAAAGGAAGCTTCCCTTCACATTTTCTTCTTTTGTTGTCTCCTGCTCGAAAGAAAGACGGAAAGAACGCTTCTCTGCGGTTTGTGCGTTTCTCTCCAAGTAAGTGAGTGAGTAAGTGTGTGGCGAAGGCAGCTCTTTGACGCTCTTTGACACTCACTAAGGAAAAGCAAGAGCCTTATATTGCCCATCATATTGCAGCACATGCTTAAAGCTTTGTAAAAGGAAGACAGGGGCTAATTTTTGAATTTTTGTTCCTGATTGCTTTTTTCTGGGTAGGAGTAGGCTCTTACCGCTGAAGCATGCACTAAACGCCTAGTAAATCAGCCCCATTTCTAGCTGGCTTAATTAATTCCCGCTCTCTGAAGCAGTACAGAAGAAGGAGATATGCAAATGCCCGGCATGCTGGGGTTTGTTTGGAATGGCAGAGGATGAAAATATACCTGCACTTGGGCTATTGCACAACAGGATCTCTTGCCTCTTGCCTCTTTTTTATTTTTTATGGATGGCAGGGACAACTACTCCGTACAGCACTGTTGCTGCTCCTTCTATTGGCTGTGGAGAACTGGGAAAGCTCAAGGGACCCACAACTCCTAGTCTGTCTTGGGAAGCACTATAACGCTATTGGCAGCGCTGATTGGCTGGAGAAGCGGCCGGTGAGCGTGTGCAGTTGGTTTAAGCTGCAAGCTCTTGTTTCAGCAATTGAGAAGGCTGTACCACATGTACTTACTTGCAGCTTATTGTTAATGCAAATGCACAAGATATGCAAAACTACCGCAGCACAAAGAAAACAAAACAGGGCACAGAAATGAGCCAACAGAAATGAATCGCCGCCTGCCGTTACCACGCAAGGGAGCTCTCGACCAAGTTTCGTGCTTGTTTTGTTTTGGCATCTACGACTTGTTCGACCTGGATCGCCTTATGGCTCCATCAGATGCTCTTGAATTGATCTCACGTAAGTAGGTATGTTGCCCTTGCAATTAGACGAGGAGATTCTTTGCTGTCATGCACTCATTCACTTACTCAATCTTTTTTATTTATTTATTTTCTTAGTAGAACACAATCCAGTTGCTCGTGACGTGACATGCCACAAGTCACAAACGAGACCACACCATACTACAACAAGAGCCCAACACACGCCCTCTCGGATTCTTCGCGCTTGTAGGACGAATACCAAAACAAACATGTGTATGGACTTTTTCAAAAAAAAAAAAATTAATGGAAAGCCCCCCACCTTGTCTCGCCAAAGTCACGTCACGGCTCAAGGGATTTGTAAAGAAGAACAAAATCCAATCCACAACCAAAACATAAACATTCCTAAATAAGCAATTGATAACACCGCCGTGTAAAAATTGCAATAACTTTTCTAAATACTAGTGCCTACGTTTTACACATGTAAAAAGACGCGTTTTCTCCAGTTTAAATGCACAGGACAAGTGTGGTAGAGGGCGCTCAAGGGGAAAACAAGAAGAGAGAAAAAATAAAAACAGCAAAAAGGCATGCAAATGCAGCAGGGCGGAGGCTTTTCCCGCTTTCTTATCATTGCACTCCGCCAGCTGAAGGCTGAAAGGGCTTGTGTGTTGGCTGACAGCTATCATAATAGTTCAGCATTATATAGGCGGGATGCCGGGAATGAAGAGACAAAGACACCAAGAATTCCACTGAGATTTCGCTCCTTCTCGTCTGTTCTCGTAATCGATCAAGACAAGACAGGCAAGCATGAAACAAGTACTACATTTATTACTGCACCGTATAATTTTTTTTTGGGCTGGCTGGCTGGTTTGTTTTTGTGCCAATATCAAACAGCCGGGAAAAAGACCAGACAACCAACGCTATCGGCATAATACTACCGCTAAACCAGTCCCAAACAGGACCAGATTCACACTGACTTAGCCGGCCCGCCGACACCACATCCAAATCACCCCAATAGCAAGCCACAACAGCGCCTCATGTTTCTAAAATCGTCAAAATACAGGAGCCATGAAGCCCACCACGCGCTGCACAACTAGTAGTTGTTGCTGACAAGTAAGCGACTTGCCGGATAGACACTCTAATTGCAATATAAATAGAACCTGTTGCATGTTGCTGCTTATTTTCTCTTACTCCTGTGCCCGGTTCCACGCCACGCACTCGTCCAGCTTCACACCAGACCCGCCAAAGCAGTCCAGCGCGCTGCCAATCGTCAGGTCAACCTTGCCGTTGCTCAGCCGCTTGACCAGTTCCAAATCGGCCAGGTTGCGGCCGCCGCCGGCATACGTTACGGGGATCGAGCACCAAGCTGCCAGTTTCTGCACGAGCACCTCGTCAACGCCCTTTTGCAGACCCTCGTTGTCCGCAGCGTGGATGAGAAATTCCGAGCAGTACGGCTCCAGTGCCTTGATGGACTCTGTTTGTAGGTTGTTGTTGTTGTTAGCTATTGGGCTGTGCCAATGAAAAAAAAAAAAAAAAGTGGCCGGTGTGGTGGCTGCCAGCAGCTTGTGCAATAGACAGACAGACAAAGCAAACAGGGACCAATATAACGGGTAATGCCAGGGCATTATGAGGTGCATATATGCACCGGCCCGTATCGTAGTGTTGAGGAGAACATAGACTTACCCTGGTTCACCTCCATGTCTGTTAGGGTCTGCCACTTGTTCATGGCAACGTGCCAGCTACTCTCGCCTGTCCGCCGGCAGCTTAAGTCGATGACAAGCTTGGACTTGTCATTTCCCAGTGCAGCGAGCACAGCGTCCAGACGTTCCTGGCTGAACTTGCCGTCAGGGAAGAGATAACTGGTGATGATGACCTACAACAAAAGTTAACCCTTGTACTTTCCGTCGTTGCTTCGTTTGTTTCGTCTCTTCATGTGGTCTCTTTCCAGCAGAGACGACGTGAGAACAGGCTCTTTTGATTGCACGTGTAACATGGAATATGCCACTTGTGTGTTATATTCTGCTGGCTGCCATATGCTATAAGCCGCGACCGTATAGTCGCCTTTCCCCAGCAACAGCCAATAACTAGCACCATGGCACTCCTCCGCCTAAAACTCACCTTTTCAGCGCCCGCATCAATCCACTCTGTCGCATTCTTTTCAGAGATCCCGCCGCCCACCTGCAGCCCGCCACGCCACGCGCCTAAGGCTTCCTTTGCCGCCTCCGTGTTGCCCGGCCCCAGCATGATCACATGGGCTCCTGTCAGCCCATTGTCACGGTACAGTGCGGAAAAGTGCGCCGGCGGATGCGGCGACACAAAGTTTGTCTGCAGCGCGCTGGTCACACTGTCAAGAGTGCCGCCAACGATTTGCTTAACCTGGCCGGCGTGCAGGTCAATACACGGTCTGAAGCGCGTCATGGTGTATGTAAAAAGGTGAGAGAAGGGTAAATAAGAGGACAAAATGAAGACTTGGCAAGATGATGAGGTTCAAGGCCATCGCCGAGAACGGAAAGGTTTAGGTGGGTCGTAATGACTGGAGTTTTAGTAGGGTTAGTTAGTGAGAGAAATAACCCTAGCACGTGGTCCGACCTCATGTTGCACAAACGACATTTGTAATCGTACATGTTTATGACCAGTTCAGTATTAGAGCTACATTATTTTATTACGAAAATACAAGGAAAAGATTTTGAAAGAAAAGAAGAGCATAGCTACTAAGTCCACTATAAATCGGAGTCTACTACAAATCGGTAGCAGTCCGTGGAGCGCATGTGCCTATAAGTGCTACCACCTTCCTGCATTGGATTGAGCATAAAACTTGCCAGGACATACACGATTGATACGATATGTTGGTCTCTAAATCCTATTGGTGTGATAGAAAGAGGGGTAACCGGAACATTGTCTGGTTGATATATAGGCTGCTGCAAATCGACAGAGTTCCACATCACCATGTGCGGTCATTGTGTTTCGCTGTATCGCGCTACGTCACCGCTACAAAGCCCCCGAATGGATACAGAAACAGCTCATGTAGGTTGCTACAGATGTTATTCTGATACCTAGCGAGGCAACCCCGGTTTTGTGCCGGCTTGGTTGGATGGAGGAGTGGAGGTCACAAAGTGGTGTAGGCGATCCAGGGAGAATTTGCTGTTCACTCTAGTCGTAGAACGATAAGTCGGTGTGATTTGCAGACAGGTAGATGGGCAAATACTATAAGAATAAGTGTCTGCCTAGCTTGTCGACGTGGCTGAAGCCGAGACGTTGAACCGAGAGATGAAGCCGGAGGTTACAATAAGTATTGCCCGGCCATGTTAAGCTGCAAAGAGACATCTAGAGAGTAATGCAAACCGTAAACGGCCAAAAGTCCAAAACGGAACAAAACTAGAACCGAAAGGCAAAGTTTGGTAAACGGCCACAGGGACAACTAAATACCGTCGCCTAAAACATGCATTTTATCTAGCTTCTAGGCAGCAGAATTGGCCTCTTGTACTTAAGTATAATACAGAACCACCCCTGCAAACTCAGCTAAACGCCACACTGTCTATCAATTGACAGCCACATTGATGAGAGACTGGCCAATCGCCTGCGCTAAGCCTCTCGTATAAGTGGAGAAAGTGGCGCTATAGGAGGACTCCACAAGGACGGGATCTAGGCAGCGAGATAAACATACGGAGTAGAACAACAGCTTTCGTTTCAGGGATCTTTTTTGCAGCTTAATTCAGCGGTCTAATAAAGCTTGATATTTATTCGGAGTAAATGTATCGGCCGGCCCAGACTGCACATGCAGGTGTTTATTTTACCTGATTTTCAGCTTCTTGCATCTTGCATAAAAACGGCCTTTTTTTTTTTTTTTTTTTTTTTTTTTTTTTTTTTTTTTTTTTTTGCTTTCTGCTCCGTTGCTAGAGAATCCTCTATTCCTATTCTCTATTCTCTTCATTACATTACCATCACCACCATAATCAATTCATCGCCCTTGAATTGAGCCGCCAATCGAGGAATGGCCGAATATTTTACCGGAGGGGACTCAATGTCCCTCCGAGCCGGCGACCGCAGCCGGCATCGCTTAACAATGCTGTACAACGATACCAAGGAATCAATTGATTTTGTCAAGGCGCCCATTCAGAACGACGAAGACCCCGATATCAAAGACCTTTGTCGCAAGGTTAAGATCCTCAAAAACCGCCTGGCCAGCTGGAGCACCGAATGGACGACGCCACATCAGCCACTGGATCTGGACGCCATCCTGTCCAAAGTCGGCATGTCGGATTTGTTTGGCAGCGTCATGTCGACCATCCAGGACATTCTGCGCGAACTGGAAGACATGTGGGACAGCGCCCAGCAGCGGCGGCTAATGAACGAGAGTGCGCTGGCCCTTGCCTCGGCCGGCGATAGCAAGAGTAAAAAGCCCATGGTCGAGTGGGATAAGAAGCACTTTGAGGACCTGGTGTACGACCTGACGGTGTCGATTGATACGCTCTACGACATGTCGCGGGCCTGGCATTCGGGCCACGGCGGACCCAGTCCGGCGAAAGACAACATGGGCACGGAATTGCCCGAAGATACACCGAAATCCTGGGAACCGTCGCGTTTACGGACGCCACAGCAGCTTGACCCAAAGTCTCTGACGCCGCTTGAGTCGCTACGCAGCGAGTCGACGGCCATGATGGGTGCCGAGTTTCCGGTTCTCAAGGAGGGCATTGTGTTCATGACTACCAGCATGAACATGAGCTCTCCGGCTCATGGCGATTCCAAGTCTGATGCTGCGTCCAAGCTGCCGTGGAAGCCTCTTCTTCTTCAGTTCGCTCCGATCCACCACGTGTATAGCAAGTCGGGACTCATACCGTCGCTCGACACGATGGGGCTTCTGTTTGAGAAGTTGCAGCAGCCCTCTAGCCGTCTTGGATTTGGCTCGTGGTCTGGCTTGCCGACTCTTGTTGGATACTTTGAAGATATCCCCATGTCGCGCATTGGTCTTGTGTACCAGTTTCCTGATGGCTTCAGTCCCGTCGGCTTCGAAAGGGACACGCAGGACCCAGTCAACACTATATGCACTCTCAGCGAACTTCTCTCTCGGCCCGACTTCCAGCCGCCATTAGAGGTCAAGTTCCGCCTGGCGCACAACATTACGCGCGCTGTCTTTGACCTTCACTCTCGCGGCATTACGCACGGAGCCGTTTTTGATACCAACGTCCTGTTCAGCAGCCTCAGCACGAAATCACCCCAGAGCCAGTCTGTCCGTGACATTGATTCCCATCGACCGCTGATTTCGTCCTTTGAAATCTTTTCGCCATGGAATGAGGCCGGGCTGGATAATCCGACTCCAGACGAAGTGCACCAGATTTACCGCCACCCGCTCGACCCGCACGTTACACCGCATTCGCCACTGGTCCAGTCGCAGGACTTGCGTGTGATGGACCTGTACTCTCTGGCCATTATGTTGCTCTCCATTGGCATGTGGACCAAGCCGGAGTACCTGGTGGTTGAAGGCGCTCCGTCCGTTCCAGAGGCTCTTATTGGCCAGCTGGCGCTGGGCTGTGGAACGTTGTACATGAAGGCGGTGCAGAAGCTGTGGTCTGCTGTTGACATGGAACTGGGCGGTCGCGATAACGGACAGAAGCTGCTGGACGATATCCAACGCGAGGTTTCTCGCTATCTAGAAGCCTGCAGTGCTCTGGATTGCGAGGAGCCGAGTCCGCGTCCTGTGCGCCATCCGATTGCCCCGAAGCCAAAGCCCTCCAAGAAGACAGCGTCTGTGCCACGGATGGGTTTGTACAAGGGCTCTGAGGCGGCAATGAAGAAGCAGATGGAGGCGTTTGGCCGGCGCGGGTTGTACGAAGAGGACGAAGAAGTGAAGCCCCCGCTTCCTGGTGAGTGCTGCTTGTTTGTTTTGGGTGTGACAGCTGTACTAATAGTTTCTCGATAGCTCGGCCTTCTGGCTACCCGCTTTCACCTCGGTCGGTAGAGCTACCTTCGTCGTTGACTCCAGTCTCGAGTCCGGCTCCTGTTTCGAGTCCCTCTGCCGTTTCGACTCCCAAGGAAAAAGAAAAGCTAAAACTGCGTCTGTACAACCAGGTGCAGGTGCCTCTTCCGAGCGAAGTGGTTGATACGTGGAACCAGGTGTTGATGCACCAGATTAACCAGGCCCTCAAGCAGTTTTACCGCAAACATGCCGAGACGGTGGAGATTTCGCTCGAGTCGATGGGGACGTCTCCTACAAAGACCAAGCCAACAGTGCTCATTGTGTGCTCGTCGGTTGCCAAGGTCAAGGCGATTCTCAAGCGCAAGCTGGGCGATTTGTTTGACGATGAGACGGGCTCGGGCTTTGGGCTCAAGGTGTGCAGTGGCAAACTTGTACGGTCCCAGCGCGGTAACGCCGAAAGTAGCAGTGCAAGTGCAAGTGCTGACGCGCGTGAAGATGCCCGGAATAGCGGCTACCAACCCCAGCCCTGCAACGGAGCCAGTATCGGAGCCTGGACGGGGGATCAGCATTTGCCTCCCGTCAGTTTCGGCGGCTTGGTCATGGTCGATAATAAGCCGTACGGAATGACGGTGCACCATATGCTGGATGAGCCCGATGTGCACAGCAGTGGCAAAAGCTCGGACGATATTCTGCCGTCGCGTTTACGATGCAAGAACAAGACATTGACTACGACTCCGACCGACGAAACACCGATTCGGCGGAGCAGTGGTCGGGTTAATCGGCTGCGATACGCGACTCTTGGTGATGAAGACGACGACGAAGACGAAGACGAAGACGAGGTGCCGGAGCTTGCCCATGCGGCACCGCGAGACTATGAAATGGAGTTTTCGGATTCGGAAAACGAGCTGGTGGATGATTCGGACATTGACGAGTACCTGTCGGATTCTGACGAGGACGACTTTGCGTCTCCGGAGCCCGGCGATATTCCCGGTATCGAGGCGGGATTCGGCGATAGCTACGTTGTCACGCAGCCGGCACGCGACGATGTCACAGATGACTTTTTTCCGACGGCAGACAGTGCCGACGAAGAGCACCTGTACTCGCACCGTCTAGGCGAGGTGTTTGCATCCAGTGGAATTCGTCGACGCGTCAAGAATGGCTTGACCCACGAGATTGACTGGGCGCTATTTGAGTTTGAGAAGGACCGCATGCCGAAAGTGAATACGATTCCGCGTGTTGATCATAGCGCGGCGGCGTTCTCGTCTCTTCAAACAGACACCAAAAAGATGATGGTGCAGCGAAAAGACGTTCCACCGCTCCATCCGACCACGGTGGCCGCCATGTTTAGTCTGCCCGGTATGGAGGTGCAGTGTATGGCGCGCACATCGGGTCTACAGACTGGCAAGATTCTTCAGACGCTCTCTACCGTCAAGTTCCCCGGCCGCACGACGCCATCGCACAGCTACCAAGTTGCTCCGCTTCCGGACGCCTCCTCGTCGCCTTCCGCGCTCCCGATTGGCCCACCCGGCGATTCTGGCGCGTGGGTGATTGACCGGCGCCAGGGCCTGGTATGTGGACACGTTCTGGCGTGGTCGCAGCGGCGCCAGGTGGCGTATATTTGCCCGATGGACCTGCTGCTGCTGGACATTGCCGATACGCTGGGCGCGTCCGAAGTGGGACTGCCCGGGGGCGAGGCGCTGGTGCGGTTGCTGGATGATCAGATCAGCGATGAGCAGCATGCGTTACGGGTGCGTGAGATGGAGGAAAAAGAAGAAGAGGAGAGAGAGAAGAGGAGACGCGATGCTGATGGCTACGAGGCTAGTCTGAGGCTGGCGGAGCAGTTGGAAGGGCTGGAGGTGTCGGAGCAGTTGGAAGGGCTGGAGGTGTCAGAGAAGTCGCGGGGTGGGTTTCTGCAGAGTTTTTGACTATCAAAGCGTGTGGGTAGGGCTAGTGAGAGAGGGAGAGGGGGTTGTGTAAGGGGGAGAAGGATACTTTGAGATCTGGGGATCCGGGTACTACTATTATGTAAAAGGCCATTTTTTTGCGGAACACAGGACATGCATGGCACGATGGGTTTTTGGAAAAGGAAGGGTTATATATCACGGGTCCAGCATTGTTTTTGTTTTTGTTTTTACCTTTAAGCATTATATTTCTTTTACCTTGAAGCATTAAAGTATTTCTCTTATTACCTTGTTTATACGCTCACATGAAATCATCCTCCCAGTCTTCGGCTCTATCCTGGTTACTCGACGCAGCCATCTGGTCCTCTGCAAAGATGTCATCGTACGCATGGTCCTTCTGCCACTTCTTCTCCTTGTACTCTCTCTCGAGGCGGAGTTCCTCCTTTTTCCGGGCGAGGGCCTTGGCCTGATCGCGCTTGCGCAGGACGCGCAGGCGTTCTTCCTTTTCGGCAGCGAGGTCGAGCTGCGGAGCGAGTTTCTCGACGCGCGTCTTGTTGAGCCGGTTGATGATGGCGTTTTCGCGCGCGGGCACGAGGATGCGGCGCACGAGGCGCGGATTCTTGAAGGATACTTGGCCCGTGGCCATGGACCCGTCTTTGAGCAGGTTGGACCACGGCGTGTAGATGATGGTGATGTTGTCTTTTTTGTTTCCTGCGATGGGGGTTGTTAGTGGTTGTTTGTGCTTTGTGCTTTGGGGAAGAGAGGAGTACCCTCGATGGAGTTGGCCTTGGTCAGCTGCGCAAGGTCCATGACTAGTTCCTGCGGCAGATTATCCCATTCCTGGCCGTCGTTCATGCGCAGATAAATATGCGCGCTGGACAGCTTATCCACATGGAACTATCAAACCCAGCGGGTTCATCAGCATCGCTTCTTACTTTCCACTTTGTGAGCCGTGCAAACAACATACCCTAAGTCGTGTTAGCTTTTTCTCTCTCTCTCTCTCTCTCTCTCTCTCTCTCTAAAACTACGTAGTCGATGAGAAACTCACCACACATCTTCTTCCCAGCCGTACTTGATTAAGTCTTCGTCTAACCCCGTTCCTTTGTCAGTTTCCGTTACTCGGCAAAAGTGAAAACAGGCTGGGGGAAAATTTGGGGGGGG
>LKBB01000332.1:0-16107 GCA_001513885.1 Thielaviopsis musarum
CCCCCCCACCCCGACTGGCTGGTCCTTCCAAATCTTTTGTTTGATAGACAGACGGCTTAATTCCAGCCGCGGTACTCTTCCACTACCACCACCACCATAACTACTACTTGGAAGCTTGCCCTGTAAAGGAATTTAAAGGACGGACAAAGACACACACATGCCAATGCTAGTCCGCTTAATACATTACAGGATTCCGACCCAGCGCCCGTTTTTTTTTTTGAGGTCGCCGACTTGTCCTTTTCTCTTCAAGCAACAAGTCAACTTTTTACCAAATTAGTAAACAAAAAAAAAAGATCCAAAATAAGAAATTCCTAGAGGTGCGTTTCAGCTTTCAGCTTGCCAACTATTTGTGGTCCATCTGTTTTTTTTTTTTCTCTCATTCAATTTCAGACCGCCCTCCTTCATCCCTGCCCATCAAATCCGCCCCCCCCCCCCTCGTCTTTCTTTCAACTCTTTTCTTATTCTTCCCTTTTTTCTCCAAACTTTTCTTTCTTATTTCCTCTAACCTTTTCCTTCTTTTTCTTTTTCTTCTCTTAAGTTGCCCGTTTTGATTTTGTCATGCATGGTTTTATTCCTTTAACCTTGTAACGAAAATCCGTAGGCCGTAATTATTCTACTCCGTAAGTACTGTACTTTAGCATCTTCAAAAAAGAAGTTGGAAAAATGACATGTCCGGTAGGGACAACAAAAGGAAAATAAGAAAAAGCTGGAGCAATAAATTCCGTTGTAATGGGTCGATCCACTTATTTGTACTTGTTTTTGTAGTACTTGTGGAGTTTTTCCATCTGGCTCGCTAAGCTCCTTTCCTTTCTTTCTTCCTTTCTTTCTTTCTTTCTTTTTGTTTTATTATTTATTTATTCTTTCTGTTCTATTTTCATTTATTTATTTCTTTTCCCTTTTTTGAACTGTCATCTTGTGAGCTCAACTCAAATACTAAAACTATCAACTTCTAGCCAATACTTCGACAAACAATGTAGTAGCCCGAAAGCAAGTAACCTAAAGGAAACGAAAGTGGAGAGCACAAAGCCATCACTGGGACCGTCACTGCGTGCATGCAGAAAAAAAAAAGTCGGAATAAACTCAGCTGAACTTTTCTGCTCTTCGCTTGGCTGCAGTTTCGCTTGCATTTTTGTGGTCTCTGCCTCTGTCTACCTCGCTGCTCGGCTTTCGCTTCACTTGTCTTTTCCCACATTATCTTTTGTATTTTTGCTCCCATTTCTTTTTCTCATACACGCTCCATATGCACAAAAGTCTGTTCTCCTACAGCCATATCAATATGTTAACAAACAGTGTTGAAGTGGTAGCAAAACTTGTTACTGCCAAGAATTGATTAAAAATCTCTATTTATGGATATCATTTTACCCAGACCAAAGCTTAGCAAAACAAAGAGGAAAAGAAGCCAAAAGAAAATGATGCAAAAAAGATACATAAAAAGAACCGGTTACCGTGAAAACACCCCCAGAAGCAATAAAAAACACAAAAAGAAAATCCAAAAACGTGACAAGCCGAAGGAGCAACGACAGCTCTTCCTTTTCCTTCGCGCGCCCACAAAGAACAGTGGCCCAAGAGAAATAAAATAAAAAAAGTATAAAAAAAACAGTTCAATGAAGGATAAAAAAAAGAAGAGCCCCGATCGAGGCGTCGAAAAAAAAGTCGGAAGAAAAGAGAGACAGAAACGACGAAACAAAAGGATGATTAAAAATCAACCCCGAAACTGAACGGGAAAAGAAAGAGTAAGATGTGAATTCCTTCTTCCTTGTCCAGCTTCGTTCAAATGCTAGAAAACAATGCAAAATAACAAAAGAAAGAAGTAATGGAAATCACAGAAAAAAAGAACAAAGAATTCCCAAAGATGAAAAGAAAAAAAAGAAAAAAAAGAAAAAAAAAAAGGGAAAAGAAACTGGCATCTGCCGTAAGACAATGCCTGTATCTTTTTCTTCTGAGATTTCTCTGTCCTCTTTTTCTGCTCGCTTTTCTGCGGGATTTAGCCGAGTAGCTAGTGCACCATAGCCTACTACATACTCTGTAGTATTGAAAAAAAAAGATGAAAAAACCCAGTTTGGATTTTTTTCGGCGACTCTATTTTCTTGCTCGAGAAGAGAATCTAGTTGAGCAACGACTCCATACCACGCGGCACTGTACTCGGCGAAATTGTATCTGCAGCGCTCGTGACTGTTGGCATTGGCGGTGGCAGAGCAGGCTTCACCATTGCTGCCGATGATGATGCTGCTTGTGCATGGCTTGACGATGATGCTGATGAAGCAGTGCACTTGTATGGCTTGTTAGACCCTGTCTCGCTCATCTTAAAGGGCGGACCAGGAATCACGGGCACGGCAGGCGGAGGCATAGGCGCAACCTTGAACGTGGGACCGTACTTCTTAGTGCGTTTTTTGCTACCGCTTTCGTCTTTACCTGCCATTGTGTCGGAGTCGGTATCGAAGTCGGAGTCGGAGTCGGAGGCAGAGTTAAAAGTATTAGGTGGATCTTGAGAATCAGAAGCTAAAGTAGCAACCGTATCTACGTCGGCTTTGTCGCTGGAAAGCACGGCGCTGTCGAGTGGCGGTGACGAAATAGACAATGTCGGAGGAAGAGGTCGTTCGGAGACGTCCGGAGTAAGAGTTGAGAGCAACGAACTAGAACTCTGGTTGGTGGGCTCAACAGTAATAGGGCGCGGAACCTTGAATCTCGGCTGCGATCGATAGGCGAGGGATGAAGACGTTTTGATGGTAGTAACAAACGTCGAAATCTTGGACCGCGAGGTCAGAGTTGCAGTCTGCTTTTTAGTCGTCGAAGAGGAAGCAGAGGAAGCAGACACAGCCGAGGGGTTGGAGGAAGAGGGTGTGTGGCTAGAGGCAGAACCGGAACCAGAACCCTTGATTGACTTTGTGGCTCGAGGCTTGTTACTACGTTTGCGCGAGGGCGGCGGCGGCGGCGAAGATGAAGAAGAGGCGGACGAGGACAGATCAAACGAAGGCCGAGGAGGGGCAGAGCAAGAGTCTGAAGTGGAATCTGACGGCGACGGCGGCGGCGGTTTGGCACAAGCAGAAGTTGAAGTTTTCTGGAGAGCCCGTTTTGTCGAGGTGAACAGCAACTGCGATTGTTGCTTTTGTTTGTTTTTGCCTGCCCTAGTTTTGGTGGGAATTGTGGCAATAGAGGACGAAGAATAAGAAGAAGGGAGAGTTGCAGACGTTGCAGAAGCAAAAGAGGAAGAAGAAGTTGTTGAGAAAGAAGAAGCAGATGAAGAAGTAGCAGACGGAGCACGAGTCAAAGCCAAAGAAGCTGAACGGTCTAGTTGCTCGTCTTTGGTGGGAGTGGCGGTTAGCAACTTTTTAAACCCAGCAGCATTACATGTACTTGTTGTAGTATAAGTATTAGTATTACCACCAACATCCACACCAGGGGCGTGCGAATAGGCGGGTGGGTTGTCACGTGATCTTAGACATGGTGCTCCAGATGAGTCGATGGAAGCTGTAGTACTAGGCCCAGCAGCAGCAGTAGCAGCACCGCCAGTGGTACCAGCGCTAGCACTAGAACCAATACCGGCACTAGAACCACCAGAACCACCACCAACATCATCATCAGCGGCCAGCGCCAATTCAGCTGAACCTTCAGCCCCGGCGTCCTTGCTAGAACTGGAGCTAGGATTTGATTTTGATGCCACCTTACCGTATAGGGCCGGCGACGTAGAAAAAATGTTTTCCTGGGCAGACATCACACATGCAGCCTCCGCAGCCGCCGCTTTTATGATACTTTGCTGCTGCTGCTGCTTGCTACAATTTGCAATTGTTGCATCTGCAGCCAGCCCAGAATCGGCACCAGCCGCAAATCCCTCGGTTAAAGGGGTGTCAGGCGACTTGGGAGATGCAGCCGAGCACGAAGAATAAGAAGAAGACGCAGAAAAAATTCCAATAGTAGTAGTAGTATGAGTAATAATAGTAGGAGCCGATTTCTTCGTCTTCGTCGTCTTCTCCTTCGCCGTCTTGGCTTTGGTAGCACTGGTCTTTTTCTCCCGCGGTCCGGGTAGGGAAATCTCCAGCTTGCTCGCCCGCACTGCCTTTTCGTCCTCGGTTGTGATCTCTGACGTTGACGCTGCATTCGCTGCCGCCCAGACTCGGTATTCATCCCAGCGGGGCAGTGACAGCAGCGTGGCCACGTCGTCGCATCGTGCCTTGACTACGAGATCCCAGCAGTCGCGGAATTCTGCGCTCTGGGGCTCAGGGTCTAGATTGATCCAAGCTGTAAACCCATCACGACGATCGCGAGTGACAGCACAAAGCTCTTTGACCAGGCGTTTTAGACCGGGGATTTTCATCGTGGTACCGACAACGAGCACTGCATCGGGCCGCGTCCGCAGATCAGCCATTGAAACCGCACCAATGGCCTCTTCGTCGGGATTACCTTCATTGTACAAAACAATGCGGGGCCGCAGCTTGCCAACACCTTGCTGGCGCTTGTTAGCAAAGGTTATGCGGAGCATCTCTTCTTCGTGGCAACGTGCGCAGCTGGGTGGGATAGGGCCCTCGAACAAATCGCTTTGCAATTCCGACAAAAAGCTGCACTTTGAGCACACCATGTGCTGAACACTGCCGTGAAGCTGGATTGTCGTGGGCCATGGGCCCTTGTGGTTCAACGGCACGTTTGTGGCCAGTGGCTCCAGGCTTGTGTCGATACAGTCAATGTTTTGCGTGTATAACCGCAACAAACGGCCCTCTTCCGCAAGAGAAGCAAGCATGTGATGAAACGGCGTAGGTTCCGCTGCTTTGGTCATATCGGAAAGCTTGCGAACCATGGCGTGGAAGGACTCCGTCATGTTGTTGTCCTTGTACACGCTGGCATCAAACAGTTGTTTGCCCGACGCCTTGAGCTTATGCTCGCTCTTGAGCGTCTTGAACAGACCATGGCCAGAGCGAAAGTCGGGAATCCCTGCTGAAACTGATATTCCAGCGCCAGCAATCACCACAATCTTCTTCTTTTTTCGCAAGGCATTGAGAAGCATGTCGAGTTTCACAGCCTCGGGATTTCCCGACGGATCACCAATCTCCTTGCGCGCCTCATCAAAGTCCAAGTATTCCGTCGTCCGAACCTTGGGGCCTTTTGCGATGGATGCTTTTGCTGGTTCTTTTGTTGATACTTTTGCTGGTGCTTTTGCTGGTGCTTTTGCTGGTGCTTTTGCCGGTGTCTTTGCCGGTATCGTTGCCGGTGCCTTTGTGGGGGCTGCGGTCGCCGCCTTTTCTGCGTCAGTCTTTGTCGGTTGTTTTGCCGTCGCCTTTTTCTTCGCCGCGCTAGGTTTCGCAGGGTTTTTTGTGGTTTTCGACGCGTCTTTTGGCAGCTTTGACGCGTCTCGGGAAATCTCGGTTGGTTTACTGTCGACCAGTTTTCTGCGCTTCGTTGTTGTTTCAGGCTGTGAGTCTGGAAGGGCAGTCCGCGTTCTCTTTGTCGCCTTTGTCGTCGTCGATTCCGTGGGTGGCGCTTTTAGCGGGACTTGAAAAAAAGAGCCTTCGGCCTTCTTGACTGGTTGTAAAATCTTAGCCATCTTGCCGGATTTCTGCGCGGTACTACCGCTCGAAGATATCTCTAGAGTGGATATCGCGTGTTTTGAAGCCGTGTCGACTGCCGCTATCCGACCTGAGGACGGGGAAACCGAATTTCCCGTACTCGATGGCGATGTTGGAGGCGAAGGAGACTGGGCAAATGCCGAAAGAGGCGACGACAGCATTGAATCGTCAGAATCCATGGTGGAAATCGACCGGGAGAGGTGCAGCGATTTCCAATGTCGAGTCGGTGGCTTTCTAGCACGACAGAATTCAGGGAGAATCAATCTCCGGGTTGCAATCTATGTCGCTTTGTTGTTGTGCGGAAGAGGAATAAAAGGAAGAAAAAAGTTGCGTATGTGAAAATATCGACAAAACAAGATCCGCTACAAGGTATCGAACTTTTTGAGGTTGGATCCTGGGATTTCTTAGCCTCGTCTATCGATATGGATTTGGGTGGGTATCAAAATTAAGCAACCCAAGCAACCTGAAAAAAAAGAGGAGGAAGAAAAGGTTAGGCAGACTTAAGCACAAGCAGCAAATCAGGATCAAACTGAGCAGCTGCAAAGGGCGAGATTTCTCGAAATATAGATGCTTGCAAAGGTCTGCGTAGGAGACGCTGGATGTTGTCAATATGCTTGTGTGGTATTTTCGTCTAGTCAGATGCAGTGTCGCGACGCTTTGTCTCTTTATGATGTATTTTGGGGGCGGATAGGTTATGTTCAAGGTTGAGACTATGGGCGGATCGGGACTGAATAGTCAAAACGACGGATGCAAACATAGATAGTACTAATATGTGGACGCCTATATATCCGAAAGGTTAGATACAAATAACAATTGGTCATCGTGATAATTCGCCGTCTGAAAAGCTGCATACTCAGCAACAGCCAAACCATTATGATTGGTGTGGGCCAAAAGTACTTACCTAAATTCAATGTTCAAAAGTATCAGTCGATAGGCAATGAGGGCCATAGGCTTTGGGTTTTGACAGCGGCAGCTGATGTTTTGTTGTTAGTGAAGGTTGAAAACATTTACGGCCAAAAAAGAATTGAAGAAAGAAGGAAACTGAAGATTTTGAACGGCCCATAATTTTAATTATTGAATAATCTTCTCCATGCGGAAGTAGTAACAAATGTACTAATTAGGCAAATTCTGAATTTTGTATTATGGACCCTAACTGAGCTGGTGAACAAATACTCGTGTCGCATGACATCACATGCTAAGTTGAAGTTATAAAAACGGAAAGCAGATACCATTAAATCGGGTCCACTTTATGCACATAACCCTAGCAAATGCCCTTTATCAGCGCTTCGCTCAAATACTGCAGCGTTTCTTTCTGCTACTCATTGTCCTATGACGAGCCATAGGATGCAATTTTCTAGCCTGTAATTCTGCAGGAACCGTTAAAGAACCCTTAAAGCCTGCAGAAACGGCATCTAGGGAAGACAAATAACTTCATAAGCTTGCTGGTTCCAGACCCACTTTATCGTACGCCCAAGACGCTTCCTTGACGTTGGCATGCATTCGATGCCCCACAATAAACACGGGAGAGAGATCCACGCGAGTAAGTGGCGCTCAATGCCCCTGTTTATGTGGCGGACACATATTTGTGGCGTCGAGGGCAGTTTTAGTCCTCCTATAGTACTAGAAGCAATTAAGACTTGGTTTCGACGCTTTTTGAATGGCCGCTTATAAGCTTCTCAGCCTTGCTACCTTCTTACGCCAATACCTGCATTTTCATACTTTTATTTTCCCTATTCTTCTATTATTTTTGTGAATTCAAATTCTTTCGTGCTAAAGTCCAATCTGAATTATCAGCAGTCCACACTTTATGCGCTTTCAGCTACTGTTTACACGTTAATAATTTCATCCGCCCTGAATCCAAATTCATCCCGTTCCATCCACTTCGCTATCGCTTAATATTTGTCACATTGCGTATTTGCACTGCACCCATCGGGATCGACTTTTGTATCTGGGCGCGACCTTGAATCTTCTGCAACCAACAATCAGCAAACAACCAATTCTCCGGGCCGATCCCGATGATGGAGACGGTTGTCCCTAATGTTGACATGCCGGATGTCGACGATCTTTTTGGTGATGGGTCTGCTATGATTGAGCAGGGTGATATTCCCATGGAGGCGGTTATTGAAATTGCACACCGACCACCTCTTCCCAGTGACCTGCGCATGCGTTTAGATCAGCTCAAGATTCGTGGGTGTTGCCAGTAAGTCTTTATGTTGTTCTTGATATTTACATCACGGTATTCTAACCCGTGTCGCACAGGATGATTGCTTGGTCACGAGCTGGAACTGTGGCGTCTATTTCTCAAGATGGCATGTCCGTAGAGCTGAGGTTTCTCCGTGTCGACTCAGACACTGGCGAATGGGGATTGAGCGAACCGTCAAAATCAGAGCTTGTTTCTGGAGTTGAAAATATTCCGCTTATTCACTTGGCCTGGGCCCCAACGAAAAGCTCAGAGCTCGCGGTTTTTGATGTACTAGGACGCGTCACGATTCTAAGCTTCACCAGCCTGAATAACGCGACGTATAGCCGAAAATGGGTGTCTGACGCTTTTGATGACCTCAACTCAGTAGTGGGATGCCATTGGTTGCCACCGATGCCACAGAGCCGCCAGGTATGTACAAGATTACAGATTATATGTGGTTCTGTTCTAATCCAAGCTTGTAGAATCCCCTATACAATATTTTGAACGGCCCGGCAGCGAGGCAAAACGTGAACGAACAATTCCGCTATGATACCACTGCTGTCCACGCTTTTCCGCCATACCACCCACATCACGGGAGAAGCGCCCTTATTTGTATCACAGACAACGGCATTCTCAAACTGTTCTACCCGGGCTCCAAAATCGAGAAGATTGAAGAGATTGCCCATGAGCTAGAGAGTGTGATTGTTTCTGAAGACCAAATAACGCACGCATCCATTTGCTCAGACAAGGCGGGTGTCTTGGCGGTCATTGCGACGGCATCAAAGCAACTGCGTGTCATCCAGATTGGCATTGACTGGGGTCTCGTCGGTCCGGATAATGGCCCCAAGACTTTCAATCCAAAGCTTACTGAGCAGCACGTGGCTGCCACTACTTGGTACCAGGGAACCAACAAGAGCGGCTCACCAGTTGACCATGCTATGGCCAAGATTACCCATCTAGAAATCTTAGCTTCCATCATGGATCCGAATGCGAAGAAATGGGCGAACGGGGTTATCATGTGTGTTCGCTCCTACGCCCCGTCAGATCCATCGCCGTACTACGAGCCACAGAGTGTCCTGGACCGATGGGAAATCATCCAGGAGCAGCAACCTCCTTTACAAAAAGCGTTTGAGAGCTTGGGATCACGAACGCAAAAGATCAACCAGGTAAGTCCCGGAACGATTTCTTGCGCTGTGCCTTTGTGGTAAACTAACATGCTGTGATATAGCCCGCCTTCCGACTCAAACGTCTGGAACCGGTAGTGTTTGACCGCGTGATCATCAACATCAACCAGATACAAATGGGACGCGTGCTCTTTATTACGTTTGCCGATGGCTCGGTTGAGTACAGAGATCGCTTCAGCATGGATCTTGTGTACAAAGAACCGAACCATCTCAAGCTTTACGGGCTGCACGAGATGGGATTAAAGTTTGAAGACCCCAGCCCTTGCATCAATGTCGCCTTTTCGCCAACGGGTTGCTCGATGGTACAAGTATGCAACGACAAATCAATTCAATGGCGAAAGCTTGAGCTAGGCCAAGATATCGGAGACAGCATGAAGAACGATGCCGCGTATGCTACTGCCATAGCAGGCATGACGCTGGCTATAGGCTCATGCGCCTCGTCCCAAACAAGCTTTGACGACATTCTCGCCATTGGCCGAACGCTGCGTCACAAACCCAACTTTTGCAACGACCTTATTTACGAGATTGCACGTATGGTGAAAATGACGGTAGACTATTCGGAAGAGTCACACCATGATTCGCTTGTACGAAACACGCAATTACAATTGGCTCTGTCGATAATGTGCCATCTTGGATTTAATGGCCAGTATGAGAAGCGTTCGTTCAGCAGTAAATTTGCCAAGCTTTCACTGAATGCTCGCAGTGTAATTGTGATGGTGAGCATTTCAAGCAACACGCCACCACACCTTCGGGACAAGCTCGCGCCGCTCGACGAGCCAGGTACGTCTGAACAGTTTATTTCATTTGATGTTTATAGTATGGATACTGATGTTTGTGTGTAGAGGTTGTTGATGCGCTCACGGGTTGCCACAAGTGGTCCATTGATTTAATATGCTGGCTTATGGACTCGCTGTTTGAGCTTATGCAGAACAAGGAGTTTCAAGAGCTTTTACAGCAACCCAAGTCTGACTACGGCAGCTTCCTTCAAAAGCGCAACAACATCGCGCTGAACTTTTTGCTCAACTCATCATCGCGCGGGTTTATGGTGGCAATTCTCCGGCGACTTCAGCACATGGAGACGATCAGCCAAAAGGCTACTAGCCACTATGAGCGCAACTATACCACCAGTGAGACCAAGGCACCCATGCCCCTTTACCGGGCGTACTCTCGCATGCACAAGGCCATTGAATCTTCGATATTCAAGTTTGACGAGTTTGAAGCGTTCCTGTCCGGGGTCGGTGCGGATATCCGGACCAGCCACCAGCGTGTGCAGGTAGCCATGACGATGCACCAGCACCAGCAACAACAGCAGCAGACAAACGGACAGGCTTTGTCGGTAGAGCAAATTTCCAAGCAAATAGAGCCGATGATGAAGAACACTATATCCAAGTCTGAGCTTGGAATGATGCTCTCGGCCAACATTCCGATATTTATGAATGGCGTCATCAAGAAGCTTATGACGGTTGATTTGCCCAATCTGCGAGCCAAGATTGACCAAAAGGCGCTGTTTTTCCACGACTTTACATTACTGGAGGTGCAGGACTCGCCCGAGGCGTTGCTGGAGCGCAAGTCGCGTGAAGTACTGGTGGACAGCTTCAAGCATGTGCTTTTGCCGAGTGCGCAGGTGCTGGCAAACAAGAAGACGGTGCAGGGCGAGAACTACCAGGGTGGGATGAGCGGGCACATGCCGCCGCATATTAAAACGGCGGTGTCTACGGGCAAGATTCGGCGGTGTGTGCGGTGTGCGGCAGTGATGGAGGATGTGTATGGACACAAGCCTGGGCTGACGTATGTTTTGGCGCAGATGAAGCTATGTCAGTGTGGTGCATACTGGGGACTGGCACCACGGGGACAGACGAAGCTGTAATATGGAGGATAAGGATATAGCGGTGATTTTGGGCTTAGCTTTTTTTTTTTTTTAATCTTATTTCTATTTTTAATTTTTCTTTTTCTATTTGTCTTCGATTACAAGTACAGCTGTTTTAAGGTTAAGTTGTACTGTACTACAGCAGCAGTATGGAGTAAGTTAGCTAGTATTAGGGGCCAGCGTGGCGCTGCAGTCCTTCCTTGCACAAAGTGTGGCGTCAGCTTGTAGGTAGTATAGTAGTATCCCCTTCTGGGCACAGTACAATCGACACGGTATTGTATTTACTGTGTACAGTGCAAGGTACATACCACATCCATCTGTAACTTCCGACGTCACTTTCTCCTGGCCCTGAGATTTAGAAGGTTCGTTTGTGGTTTGTGTTTTTTTTTTTTTGTGTTTGTTTATTTCTCGGTACATAAAAGTACTTGAAGAAGCTGCGATTGGCCGCTACTTCATATCCAGTGCGCCCTTTTTCTTCGTACTCTTTTTTTTTCCTCTCCTTATATAATTCCTAATCTAATCCCCTCCGCCTCAAAGCCAATGGCTTTCTTCCCAGACGACATCGCCATTTCTCTGGGCCACGATGAAGCTGCAAATAGCTTTGTTGATGATTCGCTGTTGTCATTTATCGTGCCTGCCGCCACACATGGCAGTCTAGAGGAGATTTTCGGCGAGGCTGATGCGAGCGACGCGCAAGGCTTTTTGCATTCAATCCCACAGCGCAAGTCGTTGTTCTTTGGTATGTTTTTTTTTTTTTTTTTTTTTTTTGGCTCGGAGTATCTACAAGTTCTAATTCTAACTCTGAACAGACGAGACTCTAGACGTCTTACTTGTACTGCGTACGCCCTGGGCCGAAGAGGAAACGCTGCGTTCACACCTCAAGCGGCTAGTATTGACCCTAGAAACACAGATTGTCAACAAACCCGAGCGCGGCGACGGTCCCGTGCCTCATGATTTGATCTTTTCGGGCACGCTGGAAGACAGCGACGACCCGTTCATTATTGTCGATCAAGACGAGGACTCGGCTAGCGAAGAGGGCGACAAGACCGAGGGAACGCTCGCACAAGACGATGATGGCGTGCCGCCAGAAGACGCCGCTCAGCCGCAAAAGAAGGAGCGTGTCAAGCACATTTACGCCGTGTGGAAGATGCCTGTGTTTCTTGCGCGGCCCCGCATTCGGCTGCAGCAGCCATCGGCGCTTTTTTCCGCCTCAGCCAGTCTGAAACCCATTGAGCCGGCATCGGGCGCCAACAAGAACAACAGCGGCTATCTGCAGAGCGGTCTTGCATCGGGGATGAACTTGCTGTCTTCGTTTGCAGAGGATACAGGCCTGGGCGATGTGACGCCGCGGCTGTCAGCTCTGCGTGTTTCGCGCGTGGCGCCGCTAACAAACCCGCGTGATTTGATGCGCCCGCTGCGCACACAGGCGGCTCTCACGTTTCCAATTGTCCCCGCTGTTCACACCCGTGTGCGCTTTGCGCGGCCAAATACGCTTCCTGCTACTCCCGATCTGATTGCGTCGCTGGAGGTGGACATCACCGACATGTTTGACTCCAAGTTGGAAATCACAAAGATTGGGCTGTCAGTCCAAGATGGCACAGCTATCTGCTTATCTGATACCGTCAGCGGCCTTGGCCTGCCGCTTCCGTGTAATCCACGCGACCATGTCACGTTTCTCTACCGCCTGACGCCTTCGGGCGTCACCGACGTGATACGCAATCCTGCGCGCGACCTTGATATTTCTGTATGCGCCGCCGTCAATGTCAGCGAAAAGACCCGCCCGGAAATGGTGATGCAGTGGTCGACGCCCATCGACTTTACCATCCCCGTAAACCCCGGCTTCGGCCTGTCGGCCACCCAACCGCCTATCCAGCGCTCTCATAAGCCGTCACAGCTGTCCATCTCGGGCGGTGGCGATGGCACCTCGCTTATCTCCCCGTCTATTACGCGGCCCGACTCGTTACCCGCCCATGATGCCAAACCCACGCTTACCGTGCCTGATCTCGGCATCACCGTAACCTTTGCCGCGCCGCCGGGCCCCGTGCGCAAGGGCGAGGAGTTCGCGTGGGCTGTGTATGTGCTCAATCGGTCAATCGAAAAGAGCAACATGCCGCCACGCAAATTGGCGTTGCTGGCGGTGCCGCGCAGACGGCGGAACGACATGCGTATTGCGCGGCCGCCGAGCATGTCGCGGCGGGCAGATGCGGCGCAAATTGCCGATGCCGTATTGGATGAGAATGTAGTACATGCCATGCAGCGCAATTCGCTGGTAGATGCGCCGGATGTGGTGTGTCTGAGTGCAGATACGCGGGTTGGCCCACTGGCGCCGGGGGCGTGCCATGTCACGGAGTTGCGGTTCCTGGCTCTAAAAGAGGGCATTCTGGGGATTGAGGCCGTGCGAGTGATTGACCTGATGTCGCAGGAACACGTAGATATTCGCGAGTTGCCGCTGATTGTGGTCAAGGGCGAGAATGAGGCGGGTGCTGGTGAGGGAATAGAAGTGGAGGGAGAAGCAGAAGACTGAGGGAGGGACTGAGAGAGAGACTAAGAGAGAGACAGAAAGAGAAAGAAGGCCAAGAGAGGAAATTTAGAAAGAACATATCAAGTGTCATGACGAAATGGTATTCAGTATCTAATAAACATAAACAGAGAAAAAAAAAACAGAAACTAGACCCGTGTCATTCGTTGGTCTAAACATGTGAATATCGTGTCCATTTTGAAGGGATTAGAGTGAAGCAAGAAAACAATACAGTAAAAGAAAGACCCAATAGCCCAAAAACGCCGTCCATGTATCGTTTGGTAATAGCAGTATAGTGACAGGGAGTTATTTGTAAGATGAGGAGGAATGATTGAGTGAGAGGGGGAGAGAGAGAGAGAGAGAGAGAGAGAGAGAGAGAGAGAGAGAGAGAGAGAGAGAGAGAGAGAGAGTGAGAGAGAGATGTTCTATAAATCGTCAAAGTCGTCGTCCCAGCCAAGTTGCGCAAAAATGTCAATTTTGGCCTTTTTCTTCAGTGGCGACGCCTGGACGGCCGGCTCATGCTGTTCCGTAGAAGTAGAAGCTGGCGGCGCCAAATCAGGCACACCAGCAGTAGCAGCAGCAGAACTCGCCAACTTGACAGCCAGACTGCGCGCCGTCGCCGACGCAAACGGCGAGGCTGTCGTAACAGCCGCACCAACACAAGACCGCGGTTGGCGTGCGGGACTCTTGAATTCTACAGGCCCGCTGCGCCGCCGCCCCGCGCCCGCCGAGGGGAATAACAGGCCCTTGATCCCGCTGGACCGCACGCGCGGGGTGCTTCGCTCAAGGGGCGGCGAAGAGCCGAAGACGGGGGCGATGGGGTCGGGTGCTACGGGTGTTTCGAGAACGATGGTGCGGGCGGAGTGGCGCGGTGTTTCGACAATGGCGAGAGCAGTGGCCGTGAGAGTAGTAGAAGCAGTAAGGCGCGCGGGCGTTTCGCCCACAGCTGCAAACGTGTCGTCCTCCTCGGCAATCATGCCCGGCCGGGGGACCGGCTCCGAGGAAACCATGTGAAGCCGCTTCTTGGCGGGTGTCTCGCCGACCACCTCGTCGTCGTACGCCGCCCTACCCGCCGCCAGCCGCAATGCACTCGACGGCGGAATAACATCCGTATCATCGTTGCCATAGTCGTCGTCGTCATCGTCGTACCGCCCCATGCTGTAGCTCTGGCTAAACGAGCTGCCGCCCTTGCGCGGGGACATTTGCGAATACCCGCTGTGCGAGCGGCCCGCGCCGCTGCCGTTGCCGTTGCTGCTGACGTTGCGGTAGCGCGACCGCATGGGTGTGGCCTTGACAACCTGCGGACTGCTCGAGGGTATCATGCGCTGCGGCCTGCGGTTCTTTTTTATCTGCGCGAGCGTGCGGCGCTCCGACTCATCCGAAATGGCTCTTCCGGCGAGTTCGCGGTTGGGCTTGCGGATGGCCGAGATGGCGTTCTTAAGTTCCGCCTCGACTTTGGCGCGCTTGTGTGCCTTGACATCGTCTGTCGCAGGAGCCCCAACAAGACTCTGGCTACGTGGCAGAGACAACCCGGGCGCTTTCAAAAGACCGCCGTGTTCAGTGCGTCGGGAAAGCTGCAATTCACTAGTTTCACGTTTCAGCCCAGGAACTTCACGCGGCTGCGTCGTTTTCATGGCTTCAATCATCTGGCGCGGGCCGTGCGACATGCTCCGGCGCATGGACTGGCGGGATTCGCGGGCCACGGCCTGCTCGAGCACTTGGCCGAGAGAAATCGGCTTGCTGGATTTGGAGCTGCGGGGCTGCGCGGTCCGCTTTGTTACAGCGCCGGGAGTTTGCTTTTCCTTTTTGGCCGAGGTCGGTTCGTCGTCTTTAGTTTTCGGTGCGTGTTTCTTCGTGATGAGCGAGGGGCCGCCGAGTTTCCTGCTAATGGCATCGCAGACTTCCGGCAGCCGTTTGGCAAAGCTGTACGTGTTAGAGCAAGCAATCACTTATTTAGGGGGAGAGAGAGAGGGCTTACAAAGGAATAATGACGTCAGTGCAAAAGTCCTTGAGAGGCTCGACTGAAGTGCCCACTGTCTTGGCCGGAATATTCGCGTCCCGGGACCGTTGCACGCTTTCAATAAAGCGCATTTCATCCGATATCGTCGACTGCCAGATCCCGAGACGGTCAGCCAACAAGTCAGCCAGAACCTCGAGATTCTGCTTCTTTTTTTTCTTCTTGTCGCTTTCTGCTTGGTCCTGTTTCTTGCCTTCCGCTTGGTCCTTCTTTTCGTCCTCTGGATGGTCCTCCTTCGCGTCCTCTGGCTTATCCTTGGCCGGCTCCTCTGTCTCATCTGTCGGTGCAGACTGCGGCTGCTCGGCTTGAGTCACAGACTCCAGAGCCAGCGCTTCCAGGATTAGAATGAGCTGCATCTGAGTCTCGCGAGTCCGGAGAAGCATTGCGTACGACTTGACGTTGGAATCGGTAACGACGGCGCCTTCTTTAAGTTCAGGCATATTGTGACGCCACCAATTGCGTACTTTTGACTCTTCATAGGGAAACAAGCCGTCGCGGCCAATCTTCATTTTCCGTGCGCGCTTCTTTTTTGGGCGACCGGTGGCATTGTCGTCGCTTTCGTTGTAAAAGCCCTTCATGTCGCGGATGATCTCGGGTATGCGGTCGCGGTACTTGTTGTCGAGCTGCGCCGGCGTCATAATAAGACTACGCAAAAAGGTTATGAGGTCGCTCGTCTTGCTGTCGTCTTGAGTGCCCATGCTAAAAGCAGCACGGGCACGGGATAGTGGGCCTTTGGCAAAGTACGTGAGCGGACCCTGTAGAGGTTAGCAGAAGCCTGGGGGGG
>LKBB01000334.1:0-19763 GCA_001513885.1 Thielaviopsis musarum
CCCAAAAAAAAAATGAAGACAAAAAAAGGGAAGAGAAAGGCGGGCGCTGCCCCTGATACATGAGCGTCTCCACATGCCCCCTATTGGATGCCCCAAGCTCTTTTTAGTAGCGCTACTCTAGATTCACACTGTGCTGTTGCACACAGCTGCAACCTTGCAGTGCTGGCCCTAAAGTTGAGCATGCTGGGGTTCACAGTGTCCGCACCTGTTACACACAGTGACTAGTATTTACTAGCACATTAGTTAGTTAGTTGGACGGGAAGCTAAAAGCAACTTTTGTTGCGCTTTGATTTGAGACATTGCGGCCATTAGAGAGAAAAAAAAATTAATAAAATACTTTGCGGCTTTCTGGGTTGACAGCTCAAAGAAGAGAGGAAGAAGAGGAAAAGGAATAGAGGAAGAAGAGGAAAAGAGGAAAAGGAATAGAGGAAAAGAGGAAAAGAGGAAGAGAGGAGGAAAAGGAAGAGCAAGAGAAGAAGATGAGAGGAAGAAAAGAAGAAATCGAAAAGGAAAGAATATCGCAGCTTCTGACGCAATGCTGCAGAAGCGGGCAGACAAAAGAAAAAGAAAAAGAAGAAAAAAAAAGTGTTGGTAGTTATATTGTTCAACAAAGCTCCTCCCACTACAACTACTGTTCTCCACTTGCTGCCAGTTTTGTGAAGCCAGACAAGTTATTCAAGTTTTAGAATAAGCCGTCAACTTCAAGTCTGTCAAAACTTTTTGTTTCCCTTCTTCTTCTTCTCTTCTTCTCTTCTTCTCTTCTTCTCTTCTTCTTCTTCTTCTTCTTCTTCTTCTTCTTCTTCTTCTCTTCTTCTTCTTTCTTGGAAACATCCGCTTTGATAACGCTTGTTTGATTTGCTCTCAAGTCGCCGCTCTGTGACTCTCTACAACTCTGTAACTCCAACACACTCTAATACATGGTCCCGCGGTCAGGTCTGGTCTTTTTTTTTGGGGGGGGGGGTCAAGCTCAAGCTCAAGCTTCAAGTTCTTGGTCGGTTCAGGTCAGGGCCTTCTCCCCTTGTTATTCCTAGGCCGTTGGAAGTGTGTACTTATATACAAAGTAGCACGAGTATTAGCACTACGATGAAGTGAACGGACCTCGTTTCTTACTTCAACAGCTCACTTGTAAATACCACTAGTACTAGTACTAGTACTATTACTATTACTATTACTACACTACTACCAAACGCTTCTGTTGCAGTTGCACTTGAACTCCAGCCTTGACTTTGACGTTTCCTGCCTCCTCTAATGTTTCCCTTGTCATTATTGTTTTGCTTTATAATGTAGCCGCCGAATAAGGTGATGCCAATACTACTCCTACAACTACTACTCCTACAACTACTACTCCTACAACTACTACTCCTACAACTACTACTAGTGACCTGCCGCCAACACCGTCAGTAAATGGCCCCTCTTCTTCAAGGCTTATAGTTGCACTTGCGTATCATATCTACACCTGCCAACATGCAGTTAATCAAGAATCCATTCACGCATTTATCCACGCAGTTACATTGACATTGACCTGACAGTAGAACGCAGGGCCCAACCGTCAAACCCATCACCGTCAACCGGCCCCCCAACACCCCCTCCGGCTTTCTCTTACTTTCCTAGTTATAGAACATGGACAAATGACAAAGGCCAAACAAGCTTAGAGGCAAATCAGCGGCTCCTGGGCCCATCAGCTTCAGCTTTAGTTTTAGGAATTAGCATGCTGACCTTGCCTTGATCTTGACTGGCACGTCAAGGTTTGATACCGCCTCAATAAGGATAATACGGGGTAAGAAAGAAACAAAGCCTAGAGGATGGATGAGAAAAGAATTGGCCAACCACTGTATAGGAAAAAATACAGGTAGAAAAAGAAGGAAACAAAAAAAAAAAGGCACACTGGGTAGCGAGCGTAGAATAAAACAAGAAGGCGCTGAAAGAAACGGACGCTCAGCGACTACGGAGTACAGCCTGCCTATTCTAGCTCTTCTCTTGCTCTATCGGTTTTGGTTTCTTGTAGTAGCACTAAGAAAGTACTTGTGTAGTTAGTTGTAGCAGTAGCAGTAGCAGTAGCAGTAGCAGTAGCAGTAGCAGTAGCAGTAGCAGTAGCAGTAGCAGTACCAGTGTTATTTCTTTTTCTTGTGGCCTCTCCCTTGGTTTCTGTTTCCCTTTCAGTTCTCTTTTTTTCTCTTGTTTTCTTTTTTTTCCTTCTTCCACTTCTTCTCTTTTTTCTTCCCTTCGTCTCTCCAGCCTCCTTCAAATCGAGCCGCCGTGTCGCCAATTTTATTGTTTTTATTTTTTATTTCTTTTATTTTTTCTCTTCCACTTTTATTCCTCCTTCCTAACCTTTCAACCTTCAACTCTAACTGAACTCAAACGTCACCAAATATTCTTAACGGGTCGTTTTTTGTCATATCTTATTTTCTTTTCTTTTTATTTTTTCCCACATTGCGAAATCTAGATTTGCTATCAACCATCAATCTCAAAAAAAAAAAAAACTGGAAATCTAGACATTGTCTATTTACTTTTTTCCCTCTACTATTAATTCTTGGATACAAAGAACCGATTGTTCGTCTGTTTCCATTGTTCTCTTGCGTCGCTTCGAAAAGAAAGCTTTCCGAATAAACAAAAAACAAAACAAAACCATCGCCAACTTCAATCGACAACAACAATGGCCCAGCCCGGTGTTCAGTCTCTCAAGGTACGGCTTTTACTACTATTCAACCAACAATACACAGAAATCGCGACAAAAGCAGCCTTCGATCGAGATCCCAAGATAAGGCCGTTTCGACTGAAAGAATCATGATACATTGTGCAGCCTCGCAATCGATTAGAGCTCGTGTCTTTTTCTTCGAGGTATCGCCATTTTATCGTGGAATCAATCACCCATGGCTCATATCAAAGTCTCGTGGTTGCCCCGTGGTGCATTCCATTCCATTCCATCGCAATCTACGCCTCTCTCGATCATCAGCCATTTTAAGCCTACATTCTTTCCGTTTTACCTGCGCTTTATCTCGGTCCTGGCTTTCCTTTGTTGCGGTCCGTCAAGATGGCTTTACTCAGCCTCGAAGGGGTTTATCGCCCTATCTTTGCTGCTCCCCGTCCCGCCATCTCTGATTGTACCAACTCCATCTTTATGGAATTACAGGTTTAACTAACTTATTTTTTCTACAGTGCGTCGTCACTGGTGACGGTGCTGTCGGCAAGGTGAATATCCCTTTTTTTTTTCCTGTCCCATCACATTCTCTCTCTAGAGTAATCGACTATTTCCGATCGAGATTCCCGATTTGCGAGCTTTTGTCGACGAAACAAACTTGAATCAGAGCACGAGGCTCGTGCTCTTTTTTTTTCTGCTTCTGTCGTGGCCCTGACTGGCAGGCTGGTCTTTTTCCTGGGTGCCGCCAACCCTACCTGGTCTATTGCTATCGCTGTCGCGCCTTTGTTTTTCCTTGGCTCTTTGCTGGCTGCCACTTGCCACAACAGCTTCAGCACAGACTATTCGCCCATCGAATCGCATCGCATGCGATATCCAGCGCCGCACCATCGATTTACTCGCTCGCCCTTATGCGCGTCTACATGTTCACAAAGCTTTAGTCTAACCCTTATTCCTTCATCTAGACCTGTCTGCTGATTTCCTACACCACCAACGCCTTCCCTGGCGAGTACATTCCTACTGTGTTAGTTCCTGTCCCCCTCCTCCTCACTCCTTTTCCCGTTCCCTTTTTTTTTGCAGTGGTCCTTCATGTACCATTTAGCATATCCCCTGGATTGTCGGTCGAGCCAATATGCACTGCTAGCAGCTCTACCAGTTATCTAGGACTGGGTGACTGCCTGGTCTGCTTTCTTTGGCGCTGGCTGCACGTGTCGAGGGGAAACCCAGAATTTTGTATCATGACTGGTTTCCTAGATATTAGCTAACAAGAAGTCTTCCTCGGTCTATAGCTTCGACAACTACTCTGCGAGTGTTATGGTCGATGGCAAGCCCATTAGCCTGGGTCTTTGGGATACTGCCGGTCAGGAGGATTACGACCGTCTGCGTCCTCTGTCCTACCCCCAGACTGATGTGTTCCTGATTTGCTTCTCCATTGTCAGCCCTCCTTCGTTCGATAACGTCAAGGCCAAGGTACGTTGAAAAATCCATTGCGACAAAGAAAAACCGCCACTAACCCATCCCGTTTTATAGTGGTACCCCGAGATCGACCACCACGCCCCCAACATTCCCATCATCCTGGTCGGTACCAAGCTGGATCTGCGTGAAGACGCCAACACTCTGGAGGGTCTTCGCCAGAAGCGTATGGAGCCTGTCTCGTACGACCAGGCTCTTCTGTGCGCCAAAGAGATCAAGGCTCACAAGTACCTCGAGTGCTCTGCTCTGACCCAGCGGAATCTGAAGAGCGTTTTTGACGAGGCTATCCGGTAAGCTTTTTTTTTCCTCTTTTGTTTTATATGTCTCCTGCGCCACAACACAAGCTAACCCCCACGTTATTAGTGCCGTCCTGAACCCCCGGCCCGTCGCCGTCAAGCAAAAGAAGAGCAAGTGCACTATTCTGTAAATGAATGCTGTTCAAAACGAAAGCCTTCTTTGCTCAATACCGATGAAACAGTAACTTCCAAGTTCACCGGCCGAGTCGTATCGTAATCAACATCAAAGAACCAAGAGAGTACGAACGAGAAGGTATCCACTACCACCACACAACATATATGCGCCACTTATCCCTCTCGACCCTCGTCATCATTTGCGCCTACCAGCAAATTTTCTGCTATCCTTCCGCCAACTTATGCCCGAAGGCTACCCTAGCTCGTGAAACCGAGCTAGCCCCATGCTTCATGTATGAACTGCGATTCTGCTGCTTGGCTGTGCTATAATTTGCAGTTTGGCTATCCTTTGTTCGAAGTTTGGGATTTTGGTGTTTTCTGGGAGGCTATCTGATATGCGATTCTTTGTTTATTTGTTTTCACGCACACACGCCCGCACATCTGGTTTTTTGCATACTTTTTATCACCCATACCCTTTTTTGTTCCCTTTCTTTTCCCCTTGTTAAGTTTTTCCCCTCCTTTTTCTTACTCTTTGCCTTGTTTATTCTTTTTTGTTTGATTTTTTTTTCTTTCTCCTTTGGAATGGCGTCTCGGGTGGATTTTCATATTCCCAATTTCTCTCTTTATTCTTTTTTTTGGATTTTTTGACCTTTTTCATGTTGAACGCAAATCTTCCTTTACTCGTGCTTAATATGTTTCTTGTGTAGGCGGTAGTGTGGAAGTTACTAACTGGTATCTAATTGAGAATTTTCTTGTATCACATGTTCTGCTGAATGTGAATATGTATGCGTACTTATATGTGTATGTGTTTTGTTGTATATTCTGTGTATTTGCATAGAGCAACCAAGGAACGCCGAATCCCGTTTTATATCCTTCGATAAGTATTTTGTGCCCAAGATTGTTCTCCTCTTGGCCAAGGTATCCTGATAATCCATAAACATTCCACGCCTCACCCGCTCTCGCCGGCTTACACGCGCTGTCTCTTGAAGCTCCGACCATCTCTATCGCCACCGCCCCGACGGTCAAAACCACCACGACCGCCACCACCTCTGCCGCCACCACGGCCTCTACCAAACCCGCCGCGACCACGCCCACCAAATCCACGCCCGCGACCGCCACCGCGACCGCCACCGCCACCGCGGTACCCGCTGTCTTCCTCCTCGCCGTTTCCACCGGCCTTGATCTGCGCCAGACGCGCGGGATGCATGCCTGTCTCCTTGGCAGTCTGCTCGGCCTCCTGATCGCCCTTTGTCTTTCTCTCCTCCTTCTCGTCAGTCTCGCGCTGGATGCGGCGCGAGCGCGACGCGCGCAGCTTGTCGTTCTTGGCCTTGATTTTGGCGGTGCGGTTGGCCGTCTTGCCGCCGCCGCCGGCCGTCAGCTCAATGTTGATTTTGCGCGCGGGGGACACGCCGTCGGAGAAGAGGCTGTGGTGGAATTTGTCGAGACACGTGCGCATCGAGCGCCAGTGCGAGAACTCGACAAAGGCAATGCCGCGCGTCTTGGTCGGGTCGGTCTTGGAGGTGAGCAGGCGGATGGACAGCGGCGAGAGGGCGGAGAAGTGCGCGCGGAGGTGTTCTTCCTTGGCGGTGAAGGGGAGGTTACCTGGTGGGGAAAGTGCGAGTTAGCACTATGCTCTAGGAAGTAGTGGTGGTATGGGTTGGTGACTTACCGACAAACACAATGAACCGTTCCTTTTTCTTCGAGCCTTCGTCGTCCTCCCCTTCGCCTTCACCCTCGCCCTCCTCGGCAGCAGGAGCGTCTCCCGTCTCCTCGTCTATTATCTCATTCTGCTGCGCTTCCTCCTCAGCCTTGGCCTTCTGCTCCTCCTCCTCTTGCGCGCGCTCAGCCGCCTTTATAGCGTCCTTCTCGGCCGTCTCCTGCACCTTCTTGCTCTTCTTCTCCTGCTTCTTCAGCTGCTTCTTGGACAGCTTGGCCTCAGCGGGCTGCTCGGCATCGTTATCGTCGTCGGCGTTGGTCTTTTGCGCTTTCGTCTTGGAGCCCTTGGACTTGGTCTTGCTGGACTTGTCCTTCTTGGATGATGTAGCGGTTACGGGGTTTTCGAGGTCGTATTCGGCATTGATGGCGCCATCATCGTCCTCGTCTCTTCTGCGCTTAGCGACCATTGTGCGTTATGAATATGCGTGTACGGCGATAAGTTATGTTATTAGTAGTCGCAGTCAAGTAAGTGTGTGCCCTTGGTCGTGAAGAAAGAATAATCAGAACAATATTCTGGTATATTGAAAAGGAAAACAAGTCGCTATTGCCTCTAAATAAAACAGCAAGTCAACCCAGATTGAGGAATCAAGAAAAAAGCGTGACCAGTACAATAGAAACAAGAGGCGCCAATTCCTAAACCTGACGTTCAGACTTTGGTCGCAAATCTTCTAGAATTTCTTCACCGCCTGGACGGCAGAAAAAAAAGCTGGTCAGCATTAGCCCCATATTTTCATATAGTCTTATCGATAATAAAAAAACCCCCCGTTATCGTTATCCGCTGTGGGGTCTTCTTTGCGGTGCGAAAGTTGTCGTCTTTGTCTAATGCAGGTCCTGGAAGAGAAAAGCTTAAGAAAAAGAAAAAGGAAAAAAAAGAAGAAAAAAAGAAGAAAAAAAAAAAGACGCAAAAAGCCTCGGCGATGTGACGATCTGAGCTTAGCTTTACAATATACAAATCATGCGTACTGTGGGCTGAGTGGTTTACAATGGGAGCGAAAAGGCAGTTTTGCTGTGTTGGCTAGCTTGACTAGCTTGGCTTCACCGCTTAAAACGACGATGAGTAGTACCAGTATTTCTGTAGTTGTCACTGGTAGTGATACCAGTAGTACTACTTGCCCGTTCCAGCTCAACCCCCAGTTGCTCGTAGACGCATACAATATGCACATTCACATGTATGCTACTGCGTAGGAGAAGCAGGGAATGGGAAGTCACAGCGACTATGTGGCCCGGCAAGAGTGGCCGGCAGTATGGAAATGGGAAGTGCCAGCACAACTCGGCTCGTTTATCAATTTGCAGCGATTCCTTGACGCGGGTTCGCTTTTTTGGATTTATTTTGCAGGTGCAACGAGTGTGGAAAGGCTGGCCGGACTAGGCTAGCATAGCCAGAAAGCTTGCTCGGCCACGCTGGCAAAAAGGCAAATTGAAAATACATCACATCGAGAAGAGGGGATACATAACATAATGAGGATGAACAAGCACAGACCAAGAAGGGGCCTTGATCGTCCACTAAAGCGTGTCGTAAGGGTCCAGAGGAAGAGCATAACCAAGAACTTTGCTCCCTGGTAATTTTTGGGTCTCGCTGGCCCTTCGTTAACCCTGATATTTTTACCTGGTTCCAATAATACAAGTCACGAGAAAAAATAAAAGGCAAAACGAGAAATGATTTCTTACGAGGCAAACATGCATCACTTTTGGCCGGCTTCGTTACAGATTTGCAGAGCAAGAAAAACCAGAAGAGTCAGAGATTTTTGTTATTTTTGGTTGTTTTGAATAGTATTACGTAGGTATGGTATTTACTTACTCTTGTGCTGTACTCACTCTCGCTTCACCCGGGAATGTAATGCAATCTTGAGCCTTAGGAAAGGAAAAAAAAAAATAAAAATAAAAATAAAAATAAAAAGCTTACGAGCTGTGACGTAGCTCGGCAAAAATAAATGGTCCAGTCCAGGATAGTCAGCAGGGTTACAGCACTGTTTTCAGCGGGCCAACGCCAACCCTACAAAAGGGCAATGATTTGTTGAGCGGTAAGTAAGCAAAGGAAAACATGTGTTGTGAAGTAACCCTTGAATCGCCCCAAACCTGTCTCTGGCCCTCAATTGCTAATACTCCGTACGTCTGCAGTCAGGTCAGTCCCATTAACAACAAAGCAACACGGGAATTCATCAGCGAATCCATTCATATTGTCAGCTTTTCCATGGGCACGATTTCTTTTTCTTATTGCTTGTGGATTTATTTTGTTGCTTGTGGCGGGCTTTCTCGCACAAACTCAACCCTTAATTCCTTGCTCCAGCAACTTCTGCAGCACTTGTGGATCGCAACCCTCGCGTACCGACGCGCTTTGATTGGCCCCCTGACAACGTAGACCCACTTCACGTGACGCATTTTCGTGCGTTGCTCCAGCCTCCCTTCCCTGTTCGGGTTTTGTTTTGTTGTGCGAGTTTTTGGGGGGCGTTTTTTCTAGTTTTTTTTTTTTAAGAGGTGACCCAGCCAACCAGCTTCTAGGGTCACTAGAGCCAAAAAGGGTTAGGGTAATCTGAAACACAAAATTCTTCTCAACCCTTTCCGCTTTTTTCTTCTCTTTTTCTCTCTTCGCCGCCAACCCAAACCCCCGACTTAACCCTTCTTTCTCTTCCCAACTTTTCTTCTTCTTTTTCCTTCTTCTTTTTTCTTCTTCTCTTTCTTTTGTGTGAGAAGCCGTTTTTTGTTGTCTGTTGAAGAAAGCAGAGCAGAGAATCCAAAAAAAGCAGAGCAGCAATAAAGCAAAGCCAAAAAGAGCAACTTTGCTTCGCGATTTATCATTTCATCCATCGTCTTCATCACCATTTCATCATCGGCCAAACACGCATTGCATCAATTAGATCCAGGTGAGTTTTTATTCCACGGTGTTTGGTTTGAATCCAATCCAATTTGAATCTCTCTTCTCGTTGGCTGCACTGCACCTCGTTGTAGGTACTACTTGATGCTGGGGTTTTTTTATTTGGTGTTTGGCGCCTTTTGTTGGTGCTGTTTTGCTTCTTCTAGCTTCAAGCTCCAGCGGCAACACCAAAAAAAACCCAAAGTCAAGCTGTTTTCGCAGTCAATGAGCTGATTGGATATTGGGAAAAATGATCTAAAAGTGTCCAACACGGCGATTTGTATACTAACGCGATCATTTTGCAGTTTTCTTTTCTTTCTGTTTTTATTATTTTCCTTTCAGTCTTGTATTCTTTCTTTCCTGTCTTTTCGAGGGTTTGCTAAACCCTTTTTTTTCTTCTTTTCCCTTGTTTCGTACCCTTGAAATCTGAGCTTCACTTGAGCTGAGACGCGTTTCTACACGTTTATATTCTCTTTTCGGCCCAGTATTCAAGTTTGGCTATCGTTTTTTCTCTACACCAACAGTTGTCGAGAAACGAAAGAGTCAAATAAGAAAAGAAGTCGCTCCAACGCGTCCGTAGAGGCATTTTGGAGCAGTAGAAGAACCAAGCACAAGCACCAGAGCAACCGCCCGTATCTTTTTTTTTTCTCTCTTATTTTTTCTTTTCTTTCATTATGGCTGGCCGGACACGTGCGCGCGGTGGAAAGCCGACCGCATCCGATTCGGACGAGCAGGCTGCCGCGGCTACGGCCGTGATGGCGCTCTCGGAGAAGAAGGGCGTTGACAAGGCCACTACGGAGGTAGTCAAGCCTGAAGATGCCGAGGCTGATACGGAAGAGTCCCAGGAAGAGGCCGAGGCTGAGAACGACGACGAGGAAGAGGATGAGGAAGAGGACGTTTCCGAGGATGCGGCCGAGGATGAGGCTGATGCATCTGAGCAACAAGACACGGCCCGCGCCGCCCAGCTTGCTGCCGAACAAAACGGCAACACCACCGAGCTGCCGATTCTCGAGGGCCACCAGGGCTTCCCGCAGCCCGCCGTGCCCAACCCCGAAGATCTCCTGCCAACTGTCGACTCGATATCGCAGCCGGCTGGCTCGGGCACCGAACCCGCTGTTCTGGGCCTGCTTTTGCCGGCTCTCAGATCCGACGCGCTCTCGCTCAAGAACCATCTTTCCCAGCCGTGCCCTAACAGCCCGTCGTGGGGTCAGGTGTGGACGATTCTGCGCCAGGCCTTTGAGACTGTCAAGGGCCCTTTCACCACTCCTGGTGCGTCGATGCTGAACTTGGAAACCCTCAAGGATAGCTTCGAGGACCCGTCCACGGCCGAGACGGCCAACCTGTCGGCTTCCCTGGCCAATCTCGCCACTGTCCTGGACATTCTCAACCGCCACGAGGAGGACACGGAGGATCTCCGCGTGCTTCTGGAGACTCTGGACAAGAACTTCCCCTTCTCCATTGTCCACTCCAGCGGCCTGTCAGTCGACTGGCTGGATAACACTGACTACATCGGCATGGCCCTGGATATTCGCACACAGCGCTGGATGCTGGAGCTCGATGGCTCTGACAAGGTTGATGTGGTCAACATCTTCAAGAAGATCTTCCTCAACCCCGCCGAAGAGGGCAGCAAAGAGTGGAACGGCGACATTGAGCAGCTCGAAGACGCTGACTGGAAGGAGATTGCCGACTTTGAGCCCAACGAGCTGTCCAACGACGAGAACGACAAGATGCTGCTGGATAGAACTTTTGACCGCGTCAAGACCGTTTTTGAGTTTGCCAACCTGCAGAGCGATCCGCATAATGCTCTGACCAAGTTTTGCGAGGTTCAGCCCTTTATCCATGAGCTGAGACGGTTCATCGTCAAGGTGTTTGAGGAAGTTGATCGTGCCTACGTTGCCAAGACACGCCAGAAGCTGCCCAGTGGCGGTGATGAGTACGGCGAGGAACTCAGTGCTACTCAGCGCTCTGGCTTCAACGAGCCTTCTCGGTATGTTGATAATTCTCTTCCTGCCCGCCCCATTGTGTTTGTATATTTATGCATTCCATCCCAACAGCTTCACTAACATCTCTGTGTCTATAGTAACCTTTACGACGGCTTCTCGTCTCTCAGCCGTTTCTCACGCCTGGGCTCGTCAGATATTCACAGAAGTCGCAAGCGTCGCGCTCCCGAATCCGAGGCCTCAGTTGCCTCGGGCGCCATCCGCAAGATCCCCCAGAAGCGCCAGCGTCGCAGTATGGCCACTCCCAGCAGCCAACTGGCTCAGATGCAGGCCGCGGCTGCTGCCCAGCAGGCTGCGAACCCTCCCCCCATGACCATTGTGTCCGCATCTGCTGCCCCCATGGCTGCGCCTTCGATCGCGCCTACTTCGCCCGGCGGCTCCATGATCACTACCCAGACCAACGGCGATGGCTCTGGCAGACGCAAAGAGCTCCAGAAGCGCTTCTTCTGGGGTCAAGGTGACACGGACAAGTTGTGCGAATACATTGATCGCTACGGCTGCAACTGGGCGCGTATCTCCAAGGAGGCTGCCTTTGAGATTCCCAGATCGCAACAGCAGCTTCGTGACAAGGCCCGTAACCTCAAGGTCGATATGCTCCGGTAAGCTTTTCTCTTTAAATTATGTATAAACATCAATATGAGAGCAGCAAGCTAACAACCATGCAGCCATGACAAGCCCCTCAATCCTGGTTTCGACAACGTCGGCCTGCATCTTAAGGAGCAGACGCTTGTGCGCAAGCACGCCAAGAACCCCCACCGCAAGGAGAAGGATGTCGATGAGAACGGCGATCCCGTCAACACTGAATGGGTTGAGGGCATGGTTGACGAATACGAGGCTGTCTCGCAGCCCGGCGTCACGATTGTCCACTCGCAGCTGTCTTCTGGCGCCGGAGCCCCCCTTGATCCCAGCGCCGTGACCGACCCATCGCTCAGCCAAACTGCCGCCTCTATGGTCAGCATGAGCGCCGCCATGAACGACCCCAACCACCCCGTCAACGACCCGACCCACCCTGCGCGCGCCGCCGCCCAACAGCAACTCGTGGTTCAGCTCCAGGAGACGCCTGAGCAGATTCAGGCCCGCGTCCAGGAGCGCTTCGGCCAGATGCAGCAGGCTACGCAGCTGAGCTTTGTGTCGGAGGCGGCTAACGTCGCGGCTGCTTCTACGGCGCCTCCGCCTGCCGGCCCTGGGCCGCAGGACATTGAGATGTCGGGGACTCAGGCGCCTGAGGTTAGCATGGAGGCTAATGGCATGATGTAGAATTATTATGTCGACAGGTCTCCTACGTGTTGAAACATGTGGGCATGATGGGTCTGAGATCTCCTACGTGCTAAACGTGTGGGCATGATGGGTTTAGGCAAAACTTGAGCCAAGCACCAGTCAACCAGTGAGCGAAGAAGAAAGAAAGAGGAAGAGGGAGAATATCTTTTGATGTAAACTCATGGAAAGTAAATGACGGCAGTTTGTGTTCCTTTTTTCACTTTTTTGATTTTGATTTTTTTTTCTTCTATTTGTTTCTTCTTTCTGGGTGTTTCTATTATTTATATTTTTTTTCTTCTCTGCGTTATTCTTTTTTACCGCTTTTATTTCTTCTTCTTTCTCTCACTACAACTTTACTATTTTTTTTTATTACTACTTATATCAAGGGCCATGCAATAGGTGCGGCGCCTTCGGGGAAGAAAGATGAGAACGCAGTTACTACTAGCATTACGGAAGGAGAATTATGAATTTCAATGGCATTTTGTACTGAATAATGAGTATCAACTTGATGTGACTACAAAGCAACAATTAAATTTTTTAGAAAAAAAAAAGAATTCATGAAAAACGCTTGTCTTGGCTTGATAGGATTGTGTAACTCCAAGGTCTCCACAATACAGCAACGAGTAGCACAGCATATCATATCATGCAGCCCATCTCGGGAGTTGTTCTTGTAGCGAAACAAGGCACAAAAGTACTTGTTACTTCTAGTAGCTCGATGGCCTGCTAGCCACCCAGTATTCACAGTTGATAAAAACACACAGTGCAGAAAGGACAGATAACCCAAAAAAAACCAGGAAACTCTAAGTAAGCAATCAATTGGAAATGTTTAAACTAGAGGTATAAAAAGATATGTTGACAAAAGAAATGGAAAAAAATAACTAAAAAAGGGTGATTAAATCGGAAACGAAAAGAAAAAAAAGAAAAGAGAAGAAAAAGCGTAAACCCCCGACAGCCACTTCTTAAAAAAGTCTCCGAGAGAAAGAAGCTATCTGGGAATCAAAAGTAAGAAGTAAAGATAAAGAAGAGTAAAAGGCAAAAAGGACATGCAAAGACAGGGTATTTGTTGTTTGTACCACGTAGACAAGGCTGAGAAAAAGAATAAGCACAGGAGCAAGAAAGAAAAAGATGGCATCAAGGATAGAAGAAGAAGTCGATGTTGGCTTTGGCAGGAAAAATAAAACATGACATCTTCTCTTGACCGGCCAGAACAGGAGCAGAAACGAAACAGCGTCGACGAACAATGAACGAAAAAAGAAACCCGAAATAGAAACAGAAAATAAAATCAAGACCCATGAAGAACGCCTGGTATTTTCACTTTTTCTCTCAACGAGGGGGAAAAAGAAAAAGAACAGAAAGAAAAAAAAAGATAAACACTGTCTCTATTTCTTTCTTTCACTTGTTTTTGATTTTTCTTTCAAGTTCATTTACCTCCGGACGCTGTTGTGGTTACGTCTGTTGAGTCTGCTTGTTCGCCAGCCCTCGTACCACTGTTCTCTGCTTAGTTCGCGCAGGTCGCCGCGCCATTCGGCAAAGACGGCTTCCTTGAGACGGGTAAAGTCGCAGTGCTCCTCGTTGTACGGATCGGCAAATCCCCACGGGAACTGGCGGCCCACCACACCCGGCTCGTAAAGATCGGGGCTAATGATGGAGAGCGGCAGGAACGGCAGCTCTTCTGTCGTGTTGTGGCGCTGGGTTGACCCAGAAATGGACCCGGTGGGTGACTTGCTGTGGCCGTTGGGGCGGCTCGCGGCGTTGCTGTTGGCCGAGTCGTCATCTTCGTCGGCCTCATCGAGGCGGCTGGTGTCGGAGCCCTCGTCGTCCAGGCCCAAGGCAGCCAGAGGGTCGAGGCTGGCCTTCTTCAGGCTCTCGGCAACGCTCTTCTTGAGCATGGCCATGTGCTTGGTGGTGATAGTATCGGCCTTGGAAATGACAGGGATAATGGTAGTCTTGCCAGTCAGCGTGCGCATGACTTGCAGATCGAGATCGTCGTCGAGTACACCTGTGGTATTCCGCGTGTACTTGGCGCTGACGCCGTTAGTAGCAGAGCGTGAGGCAGCCATGTTGCGGTCGAGTCTGGCAGGATCAAGAACAAGGAATACGGCATGGATGTGAGTGTCCTGGACACCAGGGGAGCGGATGACCTTCATTTCCTCGTTGAAGGTATCCTCAAATTTGCTCTCCAGGAAGGCCAGCATTTCGCGCAGCTGCAGATCAACCACGTTCTTCTCTAATCCCTCCGAGTCCCACAGAGTAAGGCCAATCCGCTCGTTATCAATTTCGGTCTCGACGAAGTGGGGGATGAAGTTGCCCTGGGGCGCGCGGTAGACAGTTTCCTCCTCATCGGTCTTGCGAGATCTCTTCTTGGCAGGGAGAGCCAGGGCCGTCTTGAGGAATTCGAGAAACGAAGTCTTGCCAGAGTTGCGGGTACCGATAACAAGGATGCTAAGAATTAATGTTAGCTCCATTGTTTTCTAGAAGACGCCAGGGAAAAAAAGAAATTATGCCACAAGGGATAGACTTACTTGAAGGGAGTGGGATCCTTTCTGCGACGAACACGGCGGGGGTTGCTCAGAGGAGTCGTCGCAGTGCTGGCGTAGCTGTAGCGGCCACGGTTGGTCATGCTCTCGGTTCTCGAGTAGGGGTTGAAAGGCGCAGCGGCGACAGCAGCCGGAGGGGGAGGGGGACTGGTAGCTCTGTAGCCGCGGCCAGGGTCCATAGAAGGGCGAGCGGAATAGGACCCGGTGGGGCCGGAAGTGATCGAGGGGGCCTCAGAGAGCTGGTCGGAGCCAAAGGCTTGAGAAAGCTGCTCACCCTCCTTGTTGAAATCGGGAAGCTTGGGAGGCATTTTGGGAATGGCGTGTTGCTTTTGCAGCTGCTCCTGCACCTCGCGGGCCTTCTTGCCCTTGAGTTCACCGGATTTGCTTCGTCTGAGTAACATTGAGAATGATTGGCGCGAGCTCATGCTCTATTGTGCAGAAAAAAGCTAGATGAACTTGCACAAACTGCGATTGCAATGATGCGAAAGAAATGTAGGCTCTAATTGGTCGCAAGTACCAGATTCTGTGCCTGAGCCGTTACTGGAGTCGAAATTGAGTGCGCAAACAAGTTGGAGCCCTCGAATAAAGAGAAGATTGAAATACCGCTGGAATTTGTCGCAGCAATTACAAACAAAAGTCGCTTGCGATCGGATAAGGAGGTGACGACAAGAAAGACTAAAAACCAAAAAAAAGCGTATTAATAAAACTATGCAGCGCAAAAGCATTCTCATTGCCCACATGAAGAAATTGCGATTGAGTCAAGAGTGCGAACAAGCTCAAGACGTGTTTCGAACTCGAATAACTCCGACGCGCAACGCAAGTACAGCATAAGACGCATGAGACAGCGTTTTAGATAAAGTTTTTAGGATAGTTTGTCTACTTACTCGGCACCAAGAAAGCAAAAAGGCGCTGATTTGCAAACAAAAGTTGTCAAGGTGATTGAATAAAAAAGAAGAAAAAAAGAAAAAAAAGGAAAGAAAAATAAACGGCGATCAACGACCAAAGAAACTTCCTGAAGTCCTCAAGGCAAAACAAAGAAAGGTCAAATCAGATACAGGGACTATAGGAAAAAAAAAAGAAATAACTGGTGTCAGTAAGTAAACAAAAACGGTACCCTGTGGCTATCGATTGGACGTCATGAGATTAAAGGGTAGTAGCGTGAGAAGCAGAGAACCGCAAAGCTAGCACAAAGGAAGCGGCAGCAGAGCAGCAGAACAACGGATAGACAAGCAAGCAAAGCAGATAGAGGTGGCGTGGCTGGTTTTGTTTGGGACCGGCTTTTGGCGTAAGAGAAAATTGAGGAAAAAAATAAAACGAGAAAAAAAATCGAGAAAAAGAGGCGGAGAAAAGAACGAGAAAGTAAACTCAGGCCCGGATACTTGGATTTGTAATATTTTTAAGCCTTCTCTGGATTCATCATGGACCTGCGACACGGAAGACTTGCGGTATTACTGGCGGCGCTTTTTTGAGCTATATCGCTGCCAGATCGGGCCGTGTTCTGAAGTTGTGTTTTGTCTTGCTGTACGCTGTGCAGAGCTGCGATTCAAGTTTGGAGCTTTGGCGGTACCAGTTCTGGGCGGTGTTTCCAATTTTGGAAGCGAATATGATGGAATAGACTGAGCTGCAGGCGCTTTGTGTCTCCGTGATTGGATTGTTCGTCTGTCTTTTCGATAGGTTCTGGGACTTGTAAAACAAGAAGAGGTCGTGGGTACAGACAGAACCGGTGTACTAGACAACGATAGAATGGCACACAAAGCGCATGCAGAAAGAAAGGACCGGAGGAAGGTAGGATGATCTATGGGACGGGAGCTGGATATATTGGATGCAAAAACGTACCTCTGAAGATTTGAACTAAAAAAAAAAGAAGCCGTCCAAAGCAGCTTGTTGTTGAAATAGAATTGACTTATTTTGATATGTGCGTAGATTTGTTGGAGGGTTTGTGAGCTACTTCAAGAAGCATACACTATATTAGAATTTTTTTTGTAGGTTTTTTCTCAGAAGAGGTGAAACAAAAAACAAAGTGGGAGGAGGTGGGCGAGGTACGGATTAAATTAAAACAAAAATCGTAGGAAAAAAAAAGAAAACAAAGCTCAAAAGAACGAGCCCCGGAACAAAGCCAAGACTTACTTACTTAAATGGGACCAGGGGTACGAAGGAGAAATTCAAGAGAGAAAACACGAAACCTGGACTGACCAACTAAGCAAAAGCAGAGAGGAGCAGAAAGAAAGAGAAAAATTAGACAAGGGCTTGCCCAAGTCGAGATGTGATTATGATTGTGATGGATCGGATGCTTGGTTTGCTGCACTAGGCCGGGTGAATTGCCAAGGGGAGGAAGCAAGTCAAAATTGGGCGACAAGAGCACTAGAGCACGAAGGGTAAAAGAGCTGTTGCCAGGATGCAGAGTTAGCAAGAAAACGAAAACTGAACAGGTCAGATTGGCGAATGATGTGATGCCCAAGCTGCATGAAATATAGCTAGTACTAGTACTGTGTACGGAGTAGCTTGGGTTGAAGCTTACCATAGGCGGTTTTTCTATGGTTAGAAACACAAAACAAATAGACAAGAAGAGCCAGTGTCTAGAAAATAGAAAATACTTCTGGACCGTTCTATTGATTGACATCGATGGCTGAATTACCGAGCTTTGATTAAGAGTATGAAAAGGTCAAGGGGATAGAAACTTGGGGCTCTATAGTAGAATGACGTGAAATTTTTTTCTAGTAGTTCTTTTGTGCTACGGAGAGGGAAGGAGAGACGAGGCTGACAACAGTGAGGCGAATGCGATTTGGTGATGTCGAGGAAAGAACAGCTTCGTACTTACGGAGTACTTAGTTCTAGTGGCTGGTGACCGGAAGGTACCAGGGACAATGGGCACAGCATATTTTGTGCTTGAAACAAAAAGTCAATGCGTGCACATCTCGGTATAAGATACTTACACAAGCGTAAGCATAAGCCAGTATTTGTACGCAGTGAGTATAGTACTATTTGTATACTATTGGTATAAGGCATAAGCGTGGTCAGCGTTTGTCAGGTGCTCTGTTTGTTTGATAATAGCTAGAAATGAGTGCTTGTTTTATTCATCCAGGCCGTTGTTTGCTCCCCATCTGCATCTACCAGACAACCCCCAAATTGTTCAAAATAGATGGCCTAGAAGGATGTTATAACTCTTTAGCGTGGCTCCAGTTTCAGCCCACTGCAATCTATCATGTATCAGATCAATCCGCCGTCCCTGGCATTAGCGCAACGTTCTTCGTCTTTTTCTCTTTCTTTTGTGGTGCCGTGGAGGATTTTTTTTTGTTATTTATCGTATATTTGCTATCAAAATAACCAATCCCATTGTAGTATTTCATTCCATTCATTCCCTCCAATCTCTAATTCCTCTCAACTTCAACTTTTTGCTTCCATTTATTATAACTTGGCTTTCTTCAGGGGCTGGTATTAAACGGGGGTCAGCCTGCCCCATTCTCTGCACTGCATTGGGCTTCTCCGAACTTGTTACCTTGGGCAGACGTGAAATTCATCTTTTCCTTATTTTCACTTGCAAACTAACACTGCCTGCCGACTTTACCTAGCGATGCAAGCGAGCACTGTAAATGCAGGTACTACTCACATGAGTAGAAGTACTATGCACCTCGTTTTCTGCTCTTGATGAGCCGTGTTTTATTTGCACTTGGTGGCTGCATCAAGACCCGCCAGGCGAGAGATGCTGGCAGCCAACCAATATGCCCTACATAATACTTACCGCTGCCAATTCACCAGTACATAGTACTACTATTACTTGTCTCGGCTTTTGCAGAACTTATAGCAAATTACCTCTGAAGGAATCCATCAACTCTTGACGCAAATTGGTCTGTTCTCCACGCACTTCGAACAGTCAGTGTTTTGCTTCAGCCTGATCTTTTTCGGCACGCACAAACGCCATTAAAGTTGTCTTATTTGTCTGCCACGCTTCTTAATACTAGTTATACTTCTCAGTCCTGTTCTTATACTGTTCTTAGCACTGTTATTAATGCTGTTCTTAGTACTGTTCTTAATACCAATGATAATTTGGCAGAGTCAAGGGTGACATCAAAATGTGAAACATGGTGTTCCGTCGATTAAGAAAGCTCCACCAATTTCTACCAAGTATAGAATAACTACTACTGCTAGTACTTTGTAGACCCAACCGCATAGACCCGATGATTTCCCGGATAACTAAGAAGAACGTCACAAACTTAACCCTTAGAAAGCTTGTAAGTCTAGATCAAGAAACAGGCAAAGTTAGCACTAGCATCGATTGTCGCGACTCGAACCAGGTTGCTTTTACACAGTAGTACTAACTACTGACTCGATCATGCGCGTTCTTCAAGTCTTTGTCTAAAAACTGAACTCAGAAGGAACACCTGCTTAAATTACAAAAGTGTAGGGAGAGATGGACTAGGAAGCCTACTGGAGGGCCGAACGGACGGGGCTACACAGGGCTAAAGTGCCGATCTGGAGAGTTGACTGACAGGGCATGAAAAAAAAAAAAAGCAGTCAAAGCCGGCGTGCAGGGGGATACGCGGCTACGTTTCTTTTTGCTGTCGCTGTACTTCTGCAGTTGGGATTAGTTGGAGTATACATTCAGTAATACGAAGTAAGTATGTACTTAGGTAAGTACTACTAGTATATCCAGTTGTGATAGTTACACTCTATGCAGTAAGTCCTCCTCTTCATAGTAAAGGCAATACTAGTGCATACAGCTACAGTACTACTACTGTAGTAGCATACTCTAACGCGCTTCTTATATTGCAATCACTAGTTAAGTCAGTATGTATGAATTCAATTAGCCCCTGAGATCAATACCTGCAATTCAAGAGAGCCCGGTCATTTATACAAACACAAAAGCCTTTTCCATCCCCCCCC
>LKBB01000335.1:0-14723 GCA_001513885.1 Thielaviopsis musarum
CCTTGGAATATGCAGTTTAACTCTGCTTACTGTAATTCTGCTGTGTATCTGATCACTCCGCTTTTAACAATGCTGCTAAGCTAATACTACTAGCACAGCAAATAAATGTGGGTGGATACCTTGGATAGCGCTTATGGGTGTTGTTGCCTCAGTCCAATCCAACTCCATCTGCAAGCGCACAGAAGCAAGCATCCATCGGCAACGGCAGGTACACCCAGATACTACTACAACATCACGTCCGCATAAAAAGAGCAGGAACTGCATAAAGAGGAAGGACACAAAGTTTTCACTTGAACCCCTCAATAAACCCTTTTTTTTTTTTTTTTTTTTTCATAAAATTCTGTCACCCTTCAGAACCATTTGCAAGTCATCACCAACAAATTCTCGATTTTTTTTTCTTTTTCCCTCACCACTTCAACCCCCTATTGATGTGCGTTCACTAAACAAAAGCGCTCAAGGAAAAAAAAAAGGTAATGTTGGAGACTGTCTTCTAAAAAAAAAAAAAGCTGCAGCGTTCCATCTTATTCCCATCCCATCCCATCCCATCCTGCTGCCACACTGCATCCTCTCATTTCAGCGTTCAACATTTCAGAATCCTACTTGCTATTCTTCTTGCCTGCTTTTTTATTTTATTTTTACTGCCTCTGGTTCCTGAATGGCCTGCTTAACCCGCCTGGCGTGACATTTGGACCATCCGACCGGCTTTTGTCACGCTTTTCTGGCCTGGTGAGTTTAATTTACTTTTCTTGCAGTCGTAAAGCGCGTTCAAGTCGGGGAGGAGAGGACAGCACTGTCTTTTTATGCCCTCTCAAATCCGAAACAAACCTGGCAGTGCTAAACTAATCTAAACCGGCCTTACATTGAAATGCTGGATGCTTGTTACTTGTGAGTGCTTTGTTTCTCCAGAAGACTGTCTAGAGCACTCTAGAAAAACTAGTCCGTAACTAGCAACATCTTAAAGCTCAAGCTTCGCCTGGCTTAGCACACGCCCAGACTCCCTCTATGCACACCTCCACTTTCTCGTCCTCAATGGCTGGGATCTATGATCATCACCGGCTATAGCTTACCACTAGTGGTAGCGCATTCACTAACCCAGCCAACCAACCCTCTAGCTCTACATTCCTATCCTACCATCCTTGTTGCTGACCGCATCCCTTTTTAGCCATCTGCCTTGTTTTCCCCCGGCTTTCCAATCTCGACTGCCACCACCCCCGTCGACCATCTTCGTTTCGTAGTTGCATGCTGGCTGGCGGAACGGTGCAGAACAGCTTTTATTGTATGCACTGTTTGCTATGATAACGTGCCGCTACCAGTAAGTCAGAACCCTGATTCACTAAATACTGTGACGATGGCCGAATATGCGAAACCTGTCTTGTGGGTGGGTGTGGTTTGATAGAGGCGTCAAACCACTTTGCCTTCAAGTGTGGGTGTTGATTTGCTGTTTCTTGCCTGACTATTACGCTATGTTGCAACCCATAGATGCATAAACTTTGGATACGCGCCTCCCTACACCGACTGGTTGTTGGCGGGGCTCATGTTTGTTCTTTCGTCCGCTAGATTTCTTAGTTTTCTTGGCTAACAATTGGTATAATCGCACGTCAGTCTCTGTCCTCCCAGAATCCGAGACAACCTGTCGACAATACCTTGAACATTACAGGCACTCTACACCCTCTCCCAGGATCTACAAAGTAGACACGACCAGCCAGCGGCTTGACAACGACAAAAGAGCGCTCCAACAGGAAAAAATCAAAACCAAATCTTGCACAGCAGAGCAACGCAAACTTGGACCTCCACCAACCGACCACACGCCCCCAGCCTTCCTTTCCTTTCTTTTCCTTGTTGTGTTGCCGCCGTCTGGGATTATCACTGCGGTTGTCGTTCCTTTGTCTCCGTTTTCTTTTTCCCTGTGCCTTTTTTTCTTTCTTTTTTTTCTTTTTTTTCTTTTTCTTTTTTTTTCTTTTTCTTTTTCTTTCTTTTTCTTTGGTCTTGTCCTGCTTTGCTCAGCATTTCTTGGTTCGACTTTCTCACGCTTAGGCAAAGAGAAAATTAAAAATAAGAGAGCAGAAAAAGAGCAGAAAAAGAGAAGAGAAATTAAATAAAAGAAAACGCAAAACACGCACGCCGCAAGCCTGCGAAACAAAGTGCTGCGCGGCGTCCCATCCGCCTGTTTTCTTTTTTCTTCTTTTTTTCTTTTTTTCTTCTTCCTTTTGCACACCCCTGAATTTGGATTGGAACATCCAAAGGCTACTTTGGCAAACGGACAACGCAAAGCAGGAAAAGGAAAAAAAAATACTCTCGCTTTTTTCCTTCATCAGTTCTTTTTCGTTTCATTCTCCTCTCCTCTCATCTCGATTTCCTGTAATCCCGAGCTATTTCGCCGCTGCCGTTGTCTCTCCCCCCCCCGAAAAAGATTCCACGTCTCTCTTTCTTGTCTTGGGGGTGTGTTTCGATTGCAACTTGCATTGCCTTGCTCTGTCTGCAATTTTGCGACAGTGACTGACTGTAACTCTGCAACTTCGACTGTGGACTTGTCATTTGCTGCCTACTCGCTTGCTACGGCTAAGACATAGAGAACGGATCGGAACTCATGCTGCTTGCGCCTGTGCTTGTGCTGTGTCCAACTCCAGTACTTGCAGCAGCACAACGCAATCTCATCTCTACTTGCTGCTGTTGCTGTTAGCGCTTGCTCGCGTAGACAGATTGATTGAGTGATCTTGATTCGACTGACTGACGCCTGTCTGCTCTCGTTTTTCTTTCTCTCTCTTACTTTCGCTACTCTTACTACCCGAACCCGAGGGTCGGTATTTTTTTTATTCGTTTTTTTTTCTTTTGCTACAGCGGTTGTCTTTCTTTTCTTTTCTTTTTTTATATTTTTTTTCCTTTTTTTTTCTTCCCTTTTCTTTCGTCATGGCGACTTCTCCGCCACAGTCACCAATGTCTGGACGACCGATGAGTGCTCTAGTTCGCCCAACCCAGGCGCCATTTGCCGCTCCGCGGAGCAATAGTCGCATGAGTCTACCAGGAAAGCCGGCTGGCACTGCTAGTCGCGCTTCAGACGAAGATGGGCGCACAGCTGTAAGAGTTGGTAAGTGTACACTCTCTGATATGTATGATCCGGTTTGGCTTGACCCCGACACTGCGCTACATTCGGCTGAGCACCAGTGTCTTGGTTTTCTTGTCTCTGCTTATTTGGCTTTACTATGGCTGCCAATGTCCAATGTCTCTGCAGCTCCATCCCTCTTGCCGCCCGGTGTCTCTCGGCAGCGTTGCGCAAGACGTAAATATTCGAGAGACATGCGTTGTGCTTCTGTACTCGCGCCTGTACTCGTGTTGGCCTCTAATCATAGACAACATATATTTGCGTTGCACCATGCTGTGATCAGCATACAATAAGTCCAATCATAGATTGCTAACATGTGCACCTTTGTGATTCGCAGCTGTGCGTGTTCGTCCGCCTCTCAAGCCCTCAGATCCCGGCTACGAACTCATCCCCCAACGATTCCAAAAGGCCATGGTTCACGTCACCTCCAATACCAACGTGGCCATCGACTCTCCGCAGGGCCGTAAGCTCTTTGTGTTTGATCGCGTCTTTGGTCCTGAGGTCGGACAGGACGGCGTCTGGGAGTATGTTAGCGATTGTGTGACCTCTTTCTTACAGGGTTACAATGTTTCTTTGCTGGCCTATGGCCAGTCAGGTGCCGGAAAGTCCTACACAATGGGTACTTCTGGCCCTCTAGAACAAGAGGATGTTCAATTAATGGGTAAGTCATCTAGGAATACCCCCTTGGGAGTGACGTTTGTCTGCCTTTGTACCACTTAGCTAACCGCTCGACTTTTCTTTTATACAGGTGTTATTCCTCGCGCCGCCCATGCTTTGTTTGAGCATCTGGAGGCTCCCGCAAAGCAATCTTCCAAAAATCAAAACCGCAACTCAATGTCGCATTTCCGTTCGCCCGCGCGCTATTCTGGCAGCGCCGGTGCTCTCGGAGACCGCAACTGGTCACTCAAGGCCACTTATGTCGAAATCTACAACGAACAGCTGCGCGATCTTTTGGCGCCCGAGCACGTTTCAGCGCAAGACCGCAGCCACGTCAACATCCGCGAAGACACCAAGGGCAACATTATCCTGACGGGCCTGACCCAAGTTGACATTAACTCGATCGACGACCTCATGAACGCCCTGGCTTTTGGCTCTTCCATCAGACAAACCGATGCCACGGCCATCAACGCCAAGTCTTCGCGTTCCCATGCCGTCTTTTCGCTTAACCTGGTCCAGCGCAAGGCCCATGGCGCCAGCGGCCCTAGTGAGCGCCGCAACTCTATGCCTGTTGAGGCCATGTCTGGCAACGATGTGATGATGACCACTGACAGCAAGCTTCACTTTGTCGATCTTGCTGGTAGTGAACGTCTGAAGAATACTGGTGCCCAAGGCGAACGTGCCCGTGAGGGTATCTCGATCAACGCCGGTCTTGCTGCTCTGGGCAAGGTGATTTCACAGCTGTCGATGCGCCAGGGCGGTTCTCACGTTTCGTACCGTGACTCCAAGCTGACGCGTCTGCTTCAGGACTCGCTGGGTGGTAACGCCATTACTTACATGATTGCCTGTGTGACGCCTCCCGAATTCCATCTGAGCGAAACGCTCAACACGGTGCAATACGCGCAGAGAGCGCGCAACATCCAGAGCAAGCCGCGCATCCAAAAGGTTGACGACGGCAACGACAAGCATGCGGTTATCGAAAGACTCAAGGCCGAGGTTGCCTTTTTGCGCGAGCAGATCCGCAGTGCTGAGCGCTCCGTGAGTGACCGGCGCAACCCGTCCAGCGACCGTTCCGACCGCCCCAACGAACGCGAGGTTGAGCTCCAGAACCAGCTGCTGGACATTCAGGAGAACTACACGGCGCTCGGCCAGCGCCACGCCAAGCTAATTTCGGAAATGGCCAAGGCGCGTAACAACGAGGCCCACGAGAACGAAATGATGCTTCAGCGCGAGAACGAGTCAGATATCAGCGCGTCGCAGCGCCTAGATCGGTCCAACACGTTTGCCCAGGCCGTCGAGGAGGTTGTTCTCGAGTACGAAAAGACCATCCAGGCTCTGGAGCACTCTCTGGCCAGCACCCGCGGCACTCTTGCCACCACCGAGGCCAGCCTGCTGGAGAGAGAGACCAAGTGCGCGTACGTTGAGACCATCAACTCGCAACTGCAGGCGCGTCTGCAGAAGCTCATGGACCGCGAGTCTAGCACCGAGAGCTACCTCCACGATCTGGAGGCCAAGCTTGACGGCCACACGTCAGGCGAGGAGAAGAACGCCACTCTGATTATCGAGCTGCGCAAGGAGATTGCCCGTGTTCGCGAGAACGAGGCCACTGCCGAGGACTACATATCCACGTTGGAGGAGCGTCTTGCTGAAGCTGACCAGGACTCTGAGCTGATGCAGCGCGAGATGGACCGCCTTGAGCAGGTTATTGAGCGCCAGCGCAGCCTGGGTAAGCTTGATTCGCTGCTGTACGAGCTGGACCACATCCAGAGCGACAGTCGACCCGAGTCCGTGGCTGGTGATGCCCCGGCCGTCCACGGCCGCCGCAGATCGTCTGTGCGCTCACGCAGCCAGTCGCACGTCAGCCGCCACAGTCTTCCCGACGCGATTTTCGAGGACGAGGAGCGTGTTAACGACATGGACCTCATCCCCGAAGACGAGGAGAAGCCCTTTATCGACAGCGACCATCTCAATGCCGAGAGCCCTGACGACTACCTGCCGCAGAGCCCGGCCCAGTCCAAGTTTGTGGCGGACAAGCTCGAGTCGGTCAGCCAGGAGCTGGTTGACCTGCGTGTCGAGCACGAGGCCACTATATCTGACATGGACCACCTGAACGCCAAGTACGAGGAGGCTCTTCGTGCTCTGGCCGAGCTTCAGGACATTGTCGACGAGACGCGCCACGCCGACACTCGGCCGCGTGACTCTGTTATGTCGATGATGTCGCCGGCCAGCACGCGCCCCGACTCGTTCATGTTTGACCGGTCCAGCGGCATCAAGTCGACCAGCCACTCGTCAACTGCTCGGTCGCTGTCTTCGGAGCTGTCGTCTGCTATGGACTCGCCTAGCCTGGAGCCCACTGAGAACATGGAGCATGCCAAGGAGTACTTCCACAAGATCTCCGAGCAGACTCTGGAGGAGATACCGGCCCAGGAGGTGTACGTGTCCAAGATGGAGCTGGTTCGCAGCACCATTGCTGAGGTTGTTCCTTCTCCCGTTGAGTCCAGCATGCCCGTCAACACGCTCACCATCAAGTCTGTCACTCCTGTCGAGGTTTCGCCTGTGACGCTTGAGTTGACCAAGTCCGAGGACATAATCCCCGAGCCGCAGAACGAGGCGGTCAGCGCTGCTCTTCTGCAGGAGTTGGATGCCCTCAAGACTCTGGCTGCTGAGAAGCAGGCTGCCGAGAAGGAGCTGGCCACGCGCTACAAGGAGCTGGAGAGCAAGCACCACGAGACGCTGGACATGGTTGAGGAGCTGAAGACAGAGGTCAGCAAGGCGCGCGCTAGCGAAGCCACCTCGCCGCGCACTTCGGCGCCCATCATCCGCCGCAAGTCCAGCCAGAACGTCATGATCATGGAGCGCGCGCACCGATCGTTTGCCTCGCTGCGCATGATTGCCACTGAGAATATGGGTCACATGCCCGACGCCATGCAGGGCTTTGAAATCAACCTTAATGCGGCCATAAACGAACTGCAACTGCGCTCGCAGCGCATCCAAGAGCTGGAGGCCGAGGTGATGACTACGAAGAAGGAGATGGAGACCAAGATGACTATCATCACTGGCCTCACTCGTGAGCGTAGCAGTCTCAAGGCCTCGCCGCGCGACATGTCGATGGTGTCGACGCTGCGTGATCAGCTTGAGCAGACCGAGTCGCGTCTCAAGGAGATGGGCAAGGCTCACGAGGTGCGTGAGAAGCAGCTCATTATCCAGCTGGACGGCGTCAAGAGAGCCCTGGAGCAGCAGCAAAAGATCCACGAGCAGTTGAACAGCGAGGAGGGCGTTGCCGGCATCTCGGCCGAGGTCATGGCCGAGAACGCGCAGGTCATTGTGCGTCTGGAAGGCGAGCTGGCGGACTGGGAGGCCAAGCACAAGGCTGTCTTGTCTTTGATGCAGCAGGGCGAGGCTGACATGAAGATGACGATTGAAGAGCTGGAGAACCAGCTGGAGAGCGTCAATGCCAAGCTCGTGACGCTGAAGGAGGAGACCTCGGCCAATGCTGCAGCTCTCAACGAAAAGGAGCAGAACCTAATCCAAGCCCTGCGCAGCGAGATTGACGAATACAAGGCCATTCTCGGCTCCAGCGAAGCCGCTATCGAAGACCTGGAGGCTTCGGCCAAGGCTGAGACTGCGGCGGCGCAAAAGGAGCTCGGCGCCCACAAGGAGTTGATTGCAGCGCTGGAGATCCAGGTCATTGCACACCAAGATGCCATCAAGGCGCACAAGAAGACGCTGGAGGGTCTGCGCGCCGAGCAGGCCAAGGAGCTGGACGAGATGCGCGTCGCCGAGCAAAAGGGCTACGAGGAGCAGCTCGAGGTGCTGCTCAACGAGCATGCCGAGACTGTCCGCATTCTGGAGGGAGAGCTGGCCAAGGCCCACGAGGACATGGTCAACATTACGCAGCAGGTTGCCTATGCTCTGGGCGTTCCCGTGACTCTGGAGACGCTTGCCGAGCACATCCAGGACTTGATCAACGAGCGCCAGAACGGGGCCCCGGCTGCTGGTGGTGCTGCTGCTACTGGTGGTGGTATCTCGCCCGAATTCGAGGCCAAGCTGTTTGCTCTGGACATGGAAAACTCGTCGCTGCGCCAGGAACTCAACACGGCGCGGGCCGAGCTGGCGGATTTGCTGCCCGAGGAGGACGCGATTGCGTCGACGGGCACGGTGCCGGAGCAGCTGACGGTGGTCAAGAAGCGGCTGACGGACCTGGACCTGGACAACAAGAAGAACTCGCGGCTGGTGCAGGAGCTGGAGGACCAGCTGCAGACCAACTTTGACCAGGCGCAGATGGCCAGCAACAGACTGTCGTCGCTGCAGTCGGAGCGCCAGATGCAGCTGGAGGAAGCTACCAGTGCCAAGGCCAAGATCCAGTCGGAGCTGGACGTCATCCGTAAAGAGTACGCCACGCTGCAGGCCAAGTTTGAGGACCACATGGTGTCGCTGAACGCGTCGCGTCCGTCGCCGCCGCCGGTCATGCCGCTGCCGCCGATCCCGGCCGGGGGCACCTCGTCGCCGACGCCCGACAGCAACGAGGCGGCAGTAATGGCGTCGCTGATGCAGAAGCAGGACGACCAAGAGGCGCGCATCAAGACGCTGGAGAAGCACCTGGCGGCGGAGCGGCAGATGACGACAACGCTGGAGGAAGCGCTCAGCGACCTCGAGACGCAGGGCAAGAAGCTGCGGGCCGACGCAGACGCGTGGCGCAAGCGCGCCGTCGAGCTCGAGACGGAAATCAAGGAGCTCAAGGAACGCCAGCAGCAGACGCAGGCCATGGACAACAGATGGAGCGTGCACGTTGAGGAGGAGCGCAAGAAGCGGCAGGAGGCCGAGGCGGCGCGCGCGCGGCTGGAGGAGCGCATGAATGCGATTTCGTCCAAGAAGAAGAAGAAGGGCTCGCTGAACTGCTTCTAGGTGGGCGCAGGCCGCCGGGCGACTGTTTTTTCTTTTGCGCGCGCGGGCGCAGCAGCCGTGGTTGTCGTTGTGTTGTGCATCTTGGCCTGTGTGCTGTGTGTCTTGCGGTACCGCATCCAGGCGTATCCGTTTTGCCAGACGTCGGCGCATCAGGGCCTGCTGGCGTCGTTGGCGCCGGCGGGACTTGTGCTCTTGCGAGATGCTGCAGCGGACGTGGTGATTGCTCTTGGCTCTGCCTGACAATTTCTGTTCTTTTTTTTTTTTTTCTGTTTTTTCTTTTCTTGGGTTCGTTGGGTCTTTTGTTGATTCCTGGGAGCGGCATGAAAAGAAAACGACGTGTTATGACATGATTGATCGTGTTTTTGTTCTTTTCTCCTTTTCTTTTATCCTTTATGGCTTCTCTTATGCCTCTATGGTTTTTCTTTTCTCCCCTCTTTTTTGTACGCACCATTTTCTTCATTAACGGAGTTGTTTTTTTATTACTTTTGTTCTTCCCCCAAATCTACTCTTCTTCCGCTTCACTTCTCTGTATCTTTTTAACTTGCCCTTTTCTTGATTCCCCCGGATTGGTTTTTCTTTATCTTGGTCGATGATGACTTTTTTTTTCTTTTCGGACGCTGCGGTTGATTAAGTTTGTGTTTTCTTTTTCTGTTGCTTCTGTTGATATTTGTCTTGTCTGGAGGGCTTTTATTTTTCTTCTTTTCTCTCTTTATTGCTACTTGCTTGTTTATTTTCTGTTATGCTATTTTTCTGTTGTGCTATTTTATTGTTTCACTTGCTTTCTTGTTTCCCTCACTAAAATATGAATACTACTTACTTGCTTTGCTGTTTCTTGAAAAACCCGTCCAGAGTCTTTTGCTTGGCGTCAAACGTAGCGCTGCCGATGCCGCCGCCCGTCTTTTTGAGACCGCCTAGGTGAGACTGGTCGGCAGGAGAAATCAGTCTGAGCGAGTTTTGCGTGGTGTCCAGACAAAAGTGTGTGAAAGCCGTATTGTTCAAGTTCAGCCCAGCGTCATCGGCGTTGCCTGCTTCACTACAAGGAAATCGGACACGCAGAGTTCTGGTCAGGACCTTGATAAAGTTTCCATGCGAGACAATCACCACAGTTTCACTTGCGTCAGTACAACCTGCCGTAGCTTGTATGTACACCCCCAGCACTTGGTCCACAAACTCGTCGGCGCGGTCTTGCATCGATGCTACACTCTCGGCTACATCAGCCACCAAGACCTCGGAGCGCGTGCGATATGACCGGCCTTCCAGCAGGCCATAGTCGCGCTCACGCAGCACTTCATTGTGCACGACAGTCACGGCCGAAGCAGCGGCTATAGCCGAGGCCGTAATAGCAGCTCGCTGCAGCGGCGAGGAAAAAACGGCGCGTACGGGGCCGTAGCTGTGGGCCCATTTGGAGTCCGAGAGTCGGATGGATAAGCGGCCGGCCTGGGTTGTTCCATGCGCAGTGAGCGGAGAGTCGCGGGTGCCAGCACTTGGAGGGTGTCAGTAGACGTTAGGGTTTGGGTTATAAAGGGAGAAGGGTGGACAGTACTAGAGGCCTTTGACGTTGTCGGCCGATTCTCCGTGTCGTACAAAGAGAAGGTGAAGTTTCATTTTAATCACTTTTGGAGGAATAACCGGGCTGTAGGAAGTGAGAAGAAGGTTGTACTACTACTACTACTACTACTACCAAGTGGTGGTATGATAGTCACGTGACTTCGTGTAAAGCTGCCTAAACCAAACGCGCCTCAGCAACTCCACCACAAACCGTATCACCAATCAGGGCTACAATCGGAGCACCACAACTGCACCCATCGAAGAAATGGCGCCAACACCAGGTATTTCATCTTTCTATTAGTCATAATCACCTGCTGACCCTCCCCAGAAAACACCATTCGCATCCTCGTGGCCACCGACAACCACGTCGGCTACGAGGAGCGCGACCCGATCCGCAAAGACGACAGCTGGCAATCGTTTGACGAGATCATGACGCTGGCACGCACGCAAGACGTCGACATGGTTTTGCTGGCCGGCGATCTGTTCCACGACAACAAGCCATCACGCAAGAGCCTGTTCCAGGTGATGCGGTCGCTGCGCAAGAACTGCCTGGGCATGAAGCCGTGCGAGCTCGAGTTTCTCAGCGACGCGCAAGAAGTCTTTGGCGGCGCGTTCAGCTCGGTGAATTACGAGGACGAGGACATCAACATCTCCATCCCCGTTTTCAGCATCCACGGCAACCACGATGATCCCAGCGGCGAGGGCCATCTGTGCTCGCTGGACCTGCTGCAGGTTGCCGGGCTGGTCAACTACTTTGGCCGCGTGGCCGAGGCTGACAACATCGAGGCGCGGCCGGTTCTGCTGCAAAAGGGGACGACGCGGCTGGCGCTCTACGGCCTGAGCAATGTGCGCGACGAGCGCATGTTTCGCACGTTCCGCGACCACAAGGTCACGTGGTTTCGGCCGGGCGAGGACGCTGCCGACTGGTTCAATCTGCTGGCCGTGCACCAGAACCACCACGCTCATACGGCCACATCATATCTGCCGGAAAACGTGCTGCCCGACTGGTTGCAGCTGGTGGTCTGGGGCCACGAGCACGAGTGTCTGATTGACCCGCGGCGCAACCCGGAGACGGGCTTTCACGTGATGCAGCCGGGCTCGTCAGTGGCCACGTCGCTGTGTCCCGGCGAGGCCGTGGCCAAGCATGTGGCGATAGTCAGCGTGACGGGGCGCGAGTTTTCCATTGACAAGATCCCGCTCAAGACGGTGCGACCGTTTGTCACGCGCGATATCACGCTGAGCTCGGACCGGCGCTTCCGCGGACTTGATCGGCCCGGCGCAAAGACAGACACGCGCATGGAAATCACAAAGCGGCTGATGAAGGTGGTTGACGAGATGATTAGCCAGGCTGAGGAGGAGTGGCGCGAGAGTCACGCGGGTGCGGCCGAGGAGATGCCGCTGCCACTGATTCGGCTCAAGGTGGAGTATTCACCGGGCGAGGAGGGCGGCAGTTTTGACGTGGAGAATCCGCAGCGCTTCTCGAACCGGTTTGTTGGGCGGGTGGCGAATACGAGCGACGTGGTACTTTTTCACCGCAAGAAGAGTGTAGCGAGCAGTGAGTGTTTTTCTTTTCTTTTTGACTGGCGGTACTGATGGTAGTAACAGCAATTGGCAACTGGCAACTGGTAGTAACAACAGAACTGACCAAGCAGAAACCAAATCCGCCAAAGCCGACCTCCCCGAAAACGACGCAGCCGCTCTCGATGCCGGCGTCAAAGTCGACGTGCTCGTGCAGGAATTCCTGCAGGCACAGTCGCTCAAGATCCTCCCACAAGTCCCCTTTGGCGACGCCGTCAACCAGTTTGTGGCCAAAGACGACAAGCACGCCATGGAGCACTTTGTCAGCGAATCGCTGGCCGGCCAGGTGCAGCAGATGCTGGCGCTAGACTCTGACGACGACGACCTCGACGCGGCCATGGAGTCGTACCGCGCGAAGCTCAATGAACAGTTTGCTGCCGGCGCGTGGAAGGTTAGTGGTGCGCAGCGGTACAAAGAAAAGCCGGCAAACTGGGACTCGGACTTGGACGGCCGGTGGGAGGACCAGCCAGAGGCGGTGGTGCATGGCGATGAAGACGGAGAAGAGGAAGAGGAAGAGCAGTCTCAGAGGAGAACAGCAGCACGCGGGAAAAAGAATACAACGGCGGCTACAAGGGGCAGAGGGAAGGCTACAGCGAAAAGTACGACGACTAAAGCAGCAGCACCGGCCAAGAAGACTCCTGCTACCGGTTCCGGCCGCGCCAAGAAGCCCGTGGATGACGACGACGAAGAAGACGACATAATCACAAACGACCTGGACGACGACTTTGAAATGCCAGCTCCACGGGCAACTCGCGGGCGGGCCACTGCTGCTACTGCTGCTGCTGCTGCTGCTGCTGCTGCTTCTGGAGCAAAAGCACCGGCCAAAAAGGCACCGGCAAAGAAACAGAGTACGCTGGACTTTTCGCAGACGCGGGCGAGTAGTTCGCGGGCGGCAGCGAAGAAGAAGCCAGTGGTGGAGATTAGCGACGATGATATCGAGGATGACGAGGATGACGATGGATTTGAGCCGGCGGGGTGGGGTGGGCGGCGGTGATTACGGCAGCTGGATATGCTACTCTACTCTACTACTCTACTACTCTACTACTCTACTACTCTACTACTCTACTACTCTACTACTCTACTACTCTACTACTCTACTACCACTCGTGCGTACCTAAGGGTGGCACCGAAATTAGTCAAAGCCATGAGAAATAAAGATTAGTGAACCGAAAATCATCGTGCAAATTACAGGCATATGGGCCTGCAAAAATGCACTGCAACTATAAACGGGGCCCTATCAAAAGTGATACGGCACATAAGGGATCAACACTAAGGAAGTTCCGCAGATGCACTCCAGCCTCACTCGTGCGGGCCATATATATGTGGGCAGAGTCTGGTGTAGGACTGTCAGGATAGTTTTGGGTGGGCTGTTGTGTTAGTCAAAGAAGCTGGCGTCAGCGGGCTCGACTTGACGTGTACTTTTTTTTTTTCTTTTCTTTTTTTCTTTTTTTCTTTTTTTTTTTTTTTTTTCTTTTTCTTGGGGACAGTAAAAAAAAGAAAGAAAAAAAAAAACACCCCTTCTGGTGGCCATCCAAGACATTTCGTAACCAAGACTGTTTTGGTGACACCATAACAGAACAGCCAATAATCAAATCATTACCCAATACTCAAGCTCAAGGTCAAGACCCAAGTCTTGGACAAACTTGGCAGGTAGACCAGCAGGGAATAATCAGGGTTTTAGCAGGGCGTAACAGGGCGTAACAGGGCATAACGTGGCTTAACAGGGCATAACGTGGCTTAACAGGGCATAACAGGGCTTAACAGGGCAGAAAATGGAGATTACTGCATCCTATAGAACCTTAACTTCTGCCGTATAAACACAAGCCTTGAGAAACAAAAGCTCACCTAGCGAGAGCGATGGGGGTTATCGCATAAACAGAAGCAAAACTAAACAAAAGCAAAACAAGGCCAAATAATGGAAGCTCCTTGAGCCAAGCCAATAAATGAATCGAATCACACAGAATAAAAAGGACGAGTCAAGTCCTACATTCCTGTTCCTGGCGCAACTAATACTACGACAGCAAAGTGAGTGAGTGAGTAACCTGCCGTTCTCCCTTGTCTTGTAGTACTTAATGACAGGCCACGCAGTGTAAGTACCACCACTACTGAGAGTAGATTAGCTCTGCTGTACACGCAGCCATTTGACGTTGGCATGATGGCAGTGTCGTGGGGTGGAGTTTCTGGATGCTGATATGCTCTGATAAACCTGCAGTTTACCCAGCAGGTTACAGTGTATAATTACTATTAGATTAGTATAATGCTAGTACAGCGCTAGCTGAGCTCTTATTAAACACGAGGCGGATTCTTGGTCTAGTCTGTCTTGACTAGATACAGGAAGGGAGGTCGGAGGGCTGCAGCAATATGAGACAAAGGAGCTTTTTACTTCCTTTTTTGTTTGTTTGTCGGTCGTATACGAATAAAAAGGGCGGCTGTTTGGACGCTTGTCGACGGCTGTTTCAAGGGCTCGTCTTGTTTTCTCTCTTTTTTTTTTATTATTCTTTCGCGTGCTGCTTTCGCGTGCTTTATTTCTATTCATCAGGCCCAGGCCCATCTTCTTACAGGGGTTCAGTAAAAAGGCGACAGGGAAGTTAAGGGCCGTTCTCCGGCTTGGCTTTTGGGTAGCTTACGTACGTACCTATTGTTTCTCTGGTTGCTTGGTTCCTGACAACTTAAAGTATCGGCGTTTGAATCATGCAAACATGGGATGCAGTGCCGTGCAGCCTACTGCTGCTACTGACGAGGGTGATCGTCGCCTAGCCGTCTCCAAGTTGAACACAGTAAAGATGAACAGTGACATGACATGACAGACATGACAGACATGTACAAGTCGGCAAAACAGCCCACAGTCCGTTACAGGCGGGTTGGGTCACAAAAACAGATTCCGGGGTCGCTATTTTTAGCGGGCCGCTGCTGACGAGAGAGCCCCCACCCCCCC
>LKBB01000338.1:7922-19203 GCA_001513885.1 Thielaviopsis musarum
CCCCCCAAAAAAAAATGAATATAAAATATCTCTGTTGTGTCACATTACACAAATATCCTAACTCACGCTTCTTTCCGCCTACAGAAAAGGTCAACAGCCCGCCACACCAGAAGTTGGCGCCAAACAACTCCGCCAAGCCGGCCCCGATGGCGCTCCCGCCTTTGCCGCTCCACACGGCGCCTCAACCTGGAATGTTTCCTCTTCGCACAACCGTTCCGGCAGTGGCGCCCGTCCCGGCACTTCACAATCGTTCCGTTCCGTCACCGCCCCGCGTCCCATGTTTATGAACGGCACTGCCACTGCTAGTCTTGTCGACTTACAGACCTTTGATCACATCCCCCGACCCAACCGTGACAGTCTGCGCCAAAACGCCTCGGCAGTGGATATGAGAGGCTCTTTTATCAGCAGCGACCGCGTTTCCATGAAGCCGCCTGCTGCTATTGGAGGGTTTGGCATGCCTAGACCGTCTTCAAGATCTGGCGACAGACCGTCGACTAGCACCAGCCAGAAGCCGTGGGCCGCCAACGATAAGCCGAGAACTGCTTCTTTTGCCGCTGCGCCCATGAAGAGCGATGCCCTCGATTCTCTGTTTGGTGGCGGCGATGACCATGAGACGACTCCTGAGCACAAGGAAAGCGAAGTGCATTCGCTTGCTGCTATTATGCCGCCGCCCACTCTCAACACCAGCTTTTCCCGGAACAGCTTTTCCAGAAATAGATCCGACGACTCGCCCATCACGCCTCTGGATGAATCGCCCTTGACTACTTTGGCCAATGCCAACCTCGGCGGCAGCCCGGCCCGCAGTCTTCTTTGTGGTTCCGTGGCTGCTTCGAGCCCTACGACGTATTCTCCATCTGCGCCGGTCAACCCGACCGCTTCGTTCTCACCTGTTCAGGCTTCGCCCAGCCCGCCTCGCCCTAGAGTCCAGCCCAACACGGTGTTCAAACCATACTCGCCTGCTGTTGCGCTTACGACGTCGAATGCGTCGGTCAGAGCTCGCTCGCCCAATCCTCCTGCGATCAACACCAACTTTTCGGCGCCAAACTCGGGCCTAGAGCCTCCATCGTCAACTATTACGTCGGAAGGCTCTCCTATGATTCCCGAATCGCCGTTTAGCCAGTTCAAGTTTGACTTTGACTTTGGATCTTCCAGCTCGTCAAGAACCGAAGACGTTTCCAAGGCAGAGTCGGTGGCGTCTCCCGACATGGAAAAAGGCGACTCGATTTTGCGTGCCTCGAGTGCTAGCCCCAGCCCCAGCATCTCTGGCTCGACTCACGATTCGGCGCTCTCGCCGCGCCCTTCGGTGACCAACTCTAGCTCTTCGCGCAGCATTCCGTCGCCGTCGCACTCTGTTCGGTCGGTGCGCAGCATTGAGCGCCCGTCGTTTGAGAAGACGGCCAACACGAAACCTGCTGCGCCTTCTGGCCTTCGAATGGTCAGAAATGCGATTCCCAGCGTGGTGCCTGACGTTTCGGGGCTGGACCTGAAGGGCGAAGAAAAGCGGCCGTCAATTATCGACACTAAAAGATTCGATGCCCGCTCGCCGACCCCTGACGAGGCTCTTGTGCTGAACGGCGACGAGGCTCTGGCTCTGCAGTGGGAGGGGCCGCCTGTTATTCGGGATGTTTCTGCGAAGCGCGATACGCTGACTGTGAGCTCACCGAGAAGACAGTCGTTTACTTTCAACATGAACGTCCACGATGGCGATGGCGAGGAGATTACGGTTACCGAAAGCAGCTCGTTCTTTGAGCGCGACAACGTGCCCGAGCGGCCTAGGACTTCTGCTGGCCCTAGCACGGGTGGATTGGAGTCGTTTGCCGGCTTGGGCTCCAGCGTCAACCGGAGTAGTAGCACCGATAGAGCTGACGGACGAGTCCGCAGCATGAGCGGCAGCAACGACGCGTCTAGCAGTGTCAACTCGCGCCTGGGGGCTATTCGGCCAACGCCTCTCAAATTCAACACGCTGGGTGGCAAGACGGTGCGCGCCATGCCCAAGAGCCCCTTGAGCATTGCACCCATGCAGGCTACGGTGCAGGGCTCGCTGTCGATCAAGCCGCAGACGGTGGAGCTGAGATCGCCCAGCCCGCAGCTCAACATGGCGCTGAGATCGCCGACGTTTGGCGTGCCGGTGCAGCACCCGGAGCCGCAGCAGGCGGAAATCGCAACGCACATTGTCGAGGACTATTTTGTGGCTAGCCCTACCGTGGCTAGCCCTACTATTGATACTGCTACTAGTCCGACGATTGCTAGTCCCGAGAGCGGCACGGTCAACTCGCCGTCGTGGCCCACGCGCATCGCGTTTGACAGCGTCAAGGACAAGAACGGCTATGCCATCCCGGCGCCCCGTACGGCTACCTTTGATGTGGCGCCATCCACGCCCATCACTCTGGGCATGCCAATTCCTGGGCGCAACCCGGGACGGTCGGCCACGGATCCCATCAACGACCGCTTCATGTCGCCGCGGCCAGCCGTCAAGCCACCGGGAAGCGCCGTCGCCGTTGCCGCTGCCAGCGCCAGCCCGTCTAGCCCGTTGGAAGACATGCAGCCGGTGGTAAGCGCCGTGCCGACAGGCGTCCTGCGCAACGACAAGGTGCGTGAGAGCGTGCGCGACCGCGTGCGTAATCTGGAGGTGCGCGAGAGCTCGCGCTCGGGCGACAACCGAGCGAGCTCTAGCCGGTCGCCGGTGCGGCGGGGCGTGTCGCCGAACGGGATGAGCCCGATGACGACGGGTGGGCGGTTGCGTGATACGTCGGTGCCGCGGGTGCGGGCGCCGCCGCCGCGGCCGAAGCGGGATGTGTCGACGCCGGTGTCTATGACGGCCGACGGCAACGGCTTCATCTGAGGGTTTCCTGGTTGAGCTTTTTTTTTCATTTTTCATTTTTCATTTGTCTGTCTTGTTTTGCTGAACTGCTTGTTCGCTTGACCAGGATGTTGTACTTACGAAGCATTTCGTTTCCTTTGTTTTTTTTTTTTCCTCCTCTTTCGTATTTGTTTTCCTGTTTTGTTCTTGTTTTCCTCTTTCGTTCTTGTTTTCATTTGTAGCATTTTATTGCTTTCAGCCAGTCTCTTGAGTCTCTAGCTATTTTTGCTGAGAGCTGGCAAAGGCCGATTTTTCCGTGATTCCCCCTTTATAGCACTGCATCTTTGTTTTGTTGTTGGACAGTGTGCGTCTTTCTTTTTCCGACAAATTCCCGATTTCCTTTGTTTATTATTTTTTTTTTCTTTTCAGTTTTCAGTTTTTCTGTGTTTATTAGTATTTTTATTATTTGCGGGTTGGACTGGAGCTGGAGTCAAAATCGATTGGTATTTTATAATTTTGTTTTATATATCACATATATTGGTTATTTTGTAGAGAAAGTGTGCACATTTGGTTCCAAGTGACATACGGAGTATACTTGCAAGTGACTTCCAAGTGACTTCCAAGTGAATATTCGATTGAAATAAGCAACGATAAGGATAAGCGCGATAACGACTTTTAGTGTGGGGCAGCCATGTGGTTGTTTACAGGTAGACGTCGCACAACCAGCAAGTTATTTCGGTGAGTTTATTTTTGCCATTTCAGCCAATGACGACACATGGAAGAGAGAAAGAGAGCCAAGGAAGAGAGAAGGAGAAAGAGAGCCAAGGAAGAGAGAAGGAGAAAGAGAGCCAAGGAAGAGAGAAAGAGAAAGAAAGCCAAGGGAGAGAGAAAGAGAAAGAAAGAGATTGCGGCTGGATATGCAGTGCAGTAACAGTGAATCCGTTACAAAATACTTGTAAAAAGCAAAAAAAAGAAAAAAAATTAAAGCGGGGTGCGCCCACTGAAGGCCGGCCCAGAATATTGAAACACCGAAAGTTGCTTAACTAGCAAGAGACAATTAGCCGTCAAAACAACCAATAAAAAGGATGAAGCGAGAGATTATTGGAAGTAAGAAGAGAGGTTTTTTTTGTTTTTTTTTGTTTTTTTGTTTTTTTTTTAATAACATTTTTTAATCAAGTTTATTGAAAAGAAAAGTCAGGCAAAAAGAGGATTTTTTTTTATCAAGTTTATTAGGGTCCTTCAGAAGGAAACTTAAAAAAAAAAAAAGAAAAAAAAAGTTGCGGGCCTGTCAAATAGGAAAGCGTCTTTACCAAATCCAGCTTTTTTTTTTTTTTTTTTTTTTTTTAGCGGCTGATATATAAAGGCCCACGACTTTTTTTTCTTCTTCTCTTTTCATCTTCTCTTCTTTCTGCCACCCACCAAACTTTAATCATCATCTTTCTCAGGCTCTACTCCAAGAGGCCCCCTCCCCCATCTCCATCTATTCAGACACAACACATTGCTGTATGTGTTCTTGTAGTTGGTAAATCCCCTTTGGCAAGCGACTTCTCAAGTCTTTGCGCTTGCTTGTGTTATTCTTAATCTGCGAGGAAGAAAAGACTTGATTTTTCTTTTTTTAATTTTTAATTTTTGGTACGTCCTGCTTGTATCTCTGCAAAAACAAAAAAAAAACAATTTTTTTTTTGCTAACTAGCTTTACAGGTGCTAATCATTTACATGGTCTCGTCTCCCTCGGAACAAACTCCGTTACTTTATCCTTTGCCCAGTATGACTTTCGACCCCGCCTCCGCGCACGAGGTCGTTTCCAGCCCACAAGACACCAAGACGCCTAACGTGTCGACTGCCGTCGCGCTCGATGCCAAGACGCCTCAAGTGTCAACTGCCAACACGCCCAACTTTTCGACTACCTCTGCGGCCGTCGACGACGAGGTCCTGCTGAATGAGGGCTTCCGTGCCATCCAGCAGTCCCAGGTGACCTGGTACTCGTATCTGCAGACAGTCGACTTTTGGGTGGTCGTGGCCATAGGCCAGGTGCTCTCGCTATGCATCACCGCCACCAACACGTTTAGCTCGTTCCTGGCCGAAAAGGACACCAACATCCCGTCCTTCCAGACGCTATTTGTCTACGTGCTGCTGTCGGTGGTTTACACGGGCATCTTCTTGTGGCGCTGGGGCTGGCGCCACTGGTTTTCGGTCCTCAAGACGCACGGCTGGAAGTACATCATCATGGCCTTTATGGACGTGCAGGGCAACTACTTTACAGTGCTGGCATACCGCTACACCAACATCCTGTCGGCCCAGCTGCTCAACTTTTGGAGCATTGTGTGCGTGGTGATTATCTCGTTTTCGCTGCTGCGCGTGCGCTACAAGATCTTCCAAATCATTGGCATCCTCGTGTGCTGCGGCGGCATGGGCATCCTGCTAGCCTCGGACCACATCACCGGGTCCAACGGCGGGCCCGGCGCCAACATGCTCAAGGGCGACCTGTTTGGCCTGCTCGGCGCCACGCTGTACGGCACATCCAATGTCTTTGAGGAGTGGCTGGTCAGCAAGCGGCCCATGCCCGAGGTGCTGTCGTTTATGGGCACGTTTGGCGTCATCATCATGGGCGTACAGGCCGCCATTTTCGACCGCGAGAGCATCCAGTACGCCCACTGGGACGGCCAGGTGTACGGCTACATTGCCGGCTACACCGCCGCCATGATTGTGTTTTACACGCTGGCGCCCTTTATGTTCCGCATGGGGTCGTCGGCCTTTTTCGACATTTCACTGCTGACGGCCAACTTCTGGGGCGTGATTGTCGGCGTCAAGGTGTTCCACTTCACCATCCACTTCATGTACCCCATTGCCTTTGTGTGCATCATCATTGGCCTGATTATCTACTTTCTGTCCGGCTCCATTCTCGGCGACAGCAAGAAGCCGTGGCTTGGCGATAACCAAAAGGATGGTGTGGCGGGCTACGGTACCGCGAAGCTCAAGGCCCTCAATGCTGCCAAGAAGCGCCAGCAAGAGATTGCCGACCAGCAGGCCGCGGCTGTGCGGGCTGTTTAGGTTTGTTCAGTCTGGCCACCACGTCTACTCCGTAGTGACTGGTTAGTGACTGGGGGTAATATCCAGTGGCTGACTATCTACTCCGTATATATATATATATATACATATATATATAAATAAAAGAAGTCATATACAATTAATCTAATACAAACTTCTCTCTTAATCAAAAAGTCAATAAAATCTAGATTCTCTGGGAGTAAAGGCAGCAAATCTAGATTCGGGAGCAAAATTTGTTTTCGTATGAAAAAGAGAAAGAAAAAAAAAAAAAAAGAGGTGTTGTCTCACCAACCGAAATCGAATCGGTGACCTTTCGATGGCATCCTTTGCAAGTTACAGTCGAACGTGATAACCAACTACACCATGGTGAGTGACGACAGTGGTTAACCACTGCGCATGGCTTGTTGCAACGAAAATCGCAATCAGGATTAATATACTCTTTTTCTTTTTTTTTTTTTTTTTTCTTTTTGGCGGCGGCGGCGGCGGCAACGATGGTTCGTTTGGCTTTTGTTTTGGCTTGATCTTGGGGGTGAAAATGACGAGGCTGAGTTGAAGATGGCATGCATCGCCATTTTTCTCCGTGTTTTTCATAGTGTTGACGCGCAAAATCAGATCAGAAAAAGAAAAACCTGCATGGTACTTTTCTCAACGTTTGATTCTTCAGCCTTCTTTCGTTTGTCTGTAGGAGTACTTGGTAGCATTCACATCACATGAATCAAAAGAAAATCATAGACGGGAGGCCAGCTAGTCGGCCAAATAATTTAGTTTTAGCTTTAGCCTTGCTGCCTTTTGCCGCTGTTACTGTTACTGTTACTGTTACTGTTACTGTTACTGCCACTGCTGCGACGCGATGCGACGCGATGCGATGCGATGCGATGCGATGCGGTGCGGTGCAAGGAGATGTAATGTGTAATGGGAGATTTCGGTGACGCAGCACAAGTAAGTACTACTAGTAGTACTCCGTAAGTAACAATGTCAGGCTACTTGCTTGCCCTGCTTATTAAACCTGCTCTGTGGGAAGACGTCATCCTGCAAACAGCCATCCAGCCGGCCAGCCAAAAAGAAAAGAAAAGAAAAGCCAGTACGTACGTACTCCGTAATAAACCAAAGCATAGAATATCTCATAAATCACCGGTGCTTTCAATCTTTTCTTCTTATTTTTCATACCTTGATCTTGTTTCTTATCCTTTTTTCTTTTCTTCATAAAAATAAAAAATCCACGCTACCATCCGTTTCTTCGGATTCTCTCCGGACCCAGTTTTCCTTTTTTTTTTTTTTTTTTTTTTTTTTTTTTTTTTTCCACTTTTGACTCTTTTTTTTTCTTTTTTTTCTTCTCTTATCCAAACCTTGTTTCTTTTTTTTTTTTCTCTTGCAAAAAACTCCCCTGAGTGGTTCTTTTATTCCTTGTATTTCATCATTTTTTCCCTATCCTTTCTTCCTCTTCCTGTTTCTGGCGAGGAGAAAAAGAAGATTTAATTGATTCTTTGTCTGCATTAAAAGCGGCCAAGAAATACATAGCATTAAGACAAAAAAATAAAGGTGAGTTTTTTTTTTATTATTATTCAAATTCATCGTCACCAATTGCCCTCGTTAGCTCCGTGATTCTTTTTGCTTTGCGCCTTGTCTCGTCTCGTCTCGTCTCGTCTCGCCTTCCTGGTCGGTCGCGATCATTTGCTAGCCTCGTGTTTTCTTGCCTCGAGTGATTGATTGATTGATTGATTGATTGATGAGCTGGCTGGAGCCAAATCAAATCATATCGTATCGCTGTTTGATTTATTGATTGATTGATTGATGACTGCTCTGTTCTGTTGATTTGAGAGTCCACCCGCGCTGTCTGTCGACTTTCCCTTCTTTTTGCTTGTGACAGTGTGGCATCATTTGCCCAGTCAGTCAGTCAGTCAGTCAGCCAGTCAGCCAGTACCTTACCGCTTTAGCCCAGTCAACCCCAGCCCTGTCCTATTCTATCCACTTTCTTTTTTTCTGCTCTTCCGCTTTGCCCTCCCTTTTCTCTTCAATTCGATGAAATCTTGGCTGAGCTCCGCCATTGCTTTGCTTGCTTGCTGCTTCAATTCTTGATTGCTTTTTCTTGCTTCTGCCCGCCTGCCTCGCCTGCCCCTCGCAGCTGGGTTCACTTTTTTTTATATATATATATATATATTTTTTTTTTCACTTTCACTTTCACCAAAAATAAAACTAACCCCCCCCCCCGTTATTCAGTCTCAACTTTTCTTCTTCGCCATTCTCTCGTTCGACTCTCGTCTCTCGTCCGACTTCTCCTATCCTGCCACGCACAATGTCCTACTACGACAACGGCTCGCAGTGGTCCGGCGCTCCGGGTCCTCAGGGATCCAACGTCAATGCCAACGTCAACTCCAACGTCAACGTCAACGCCTCGGCTGCCAACCCGCCCGCTGCCAACAACTGGGACCACCAGGCCCCGCAGGTCCGTAACGGCCGCTGGAAGACGGGCACCGAGCAGGCCGACCTGACTCTGTCCAAGCCCGCCAATGCCACCGGGCCCACGGCCGCCGACGAGTTTGCCTTTTCCTACCAGTTTGATGGTTAGTCTTTTCCATCATTTGTCTGTGTCCTGCCGTGCTAACACTATCAAAGAGGTCGACCGTGCCCACGAGAACCTGGCCAAGAGCGGCAAGATATTTGCCATGGGTCCTCGCCGTGAGTTCCCCATCAACCCCATTGCTGGATTTGGTCCGTCTGTCAGACCCCGTCCTGGTAGGTAATGCCTCTCCTCTAGACCTGGACTGTCGTCCGTTATGCTTGTCTCAACCCAGCCCGCTAATATGTTGATCGTTTTATAGATGGCCGTCTGCCGCCGATGGCCGGCGCCCGCCCCCACTCCATTAATGACTTTGGAGATCGCGGCCACCAAGCCAACCCCCAAAACTTTTACTCGCCGCAGCGTCATCAACACCAGCATCAACATCAACATCAGCATCAGCACCAGCAACAGCAACAGCAACAGCAACAGCAACAGCACCAGCACCAGCACCAGCAACAGCAACAGCACCAGCAACAGCACCAGCAACAGCAACAGCATCAGCAACAGCACCAGCACCAGCACCAGCAGCATCAGCATCAACACCAGCATCAACCCCAACCCCAACACCAAAACCAGCCCGCTCGTGCCGGCACCAACGAGGCTGAGCAAGTCATGCAGGCCAAACGAAGAATGGCGGCCCAGCGCGAGCGTGAGCTCCGTAACCTGCACACTGAACAGCAATACCAACGCAGTAGGCCTCTCTCTTACTTTACTTGACCTCGTCTCCCCCCCCCCCCCCAACTTGATACCACCTTGCCCTCACTTTGATCCCTGCCCCTCTGCTCTCTAGCTAACCCTCTCTCTAGACACTTTGGCCGAACCCCAATTCGGCGCCAAGCCCCGCACCGAAGAAGAAGCCCGAGAGCTGATTGCCCGTCAGCGTAGCGCCCTCTATGGCGAGGGAGCTTTTGCCGAAAAGGCCGGCTACGTCGATGAAATGGGCGCTGTCCGCACTGGTGCTCCCACCCTTGCTGGCCCTTCCAGCTTGCGCAGCTCCTCGCCCATGACCCCGTTTGACGCCCGTATCGCTCCCGCCTCGGTTCCCACTGCCAAGCCTTCGACCGCCACCGATGTCGGCCCTGCCTCTATCGTTACCGATTCTTCGTCGTTTGCCATTGCGACGCCTACAAGCATCGATGCTCCCCTCAACTCTGCTAGCCCACAGCCTGTCGGAAGCATGTCGTCACACGCCGCGCGCCCCAGCAGCGCCTCTTCGCCTGTTGGTAGCTCGCCGGCCCGTGGCGACACAGCGGCTGGAAACAAGGGCGGAGTTTCGGTGGCGCCTATTGGTACGCGGCCATCAGCCACGCCCGTTAACAACCTAGCCGGAGCTACGGCAGCTGGAAAGCGGTCGACTACACCCATGGCATCTCCGGGGAGCTGGGGACGGGGAAACTCTGTGTGGGGCCAGTCGTCTGGTCTGGGCGCTCAGGCTAGTGTCTGGGGCTAGACAGAGGTCTGGTCAGACAAAGAAATGTTGAGCTTGTTGTTCTTGCTGTATAGGGTAGGAGTGTGGCCGTGGTAGCGGTAGTGGGGGCGTTTTGTATGCTGCCTTGGTGTTTCCCGGGACTTGTTTTCTGTCATGTTTCTCTTCTTGTTGGTTGGTTCCTGGTTTTTTTTTGGTGTTTGTCTGGTCTTTTTGTTATTCCTCTCTCTCTCTCTGTTTCTGTTCTCTGTCTGTGTTGGTGGGGATGAATTTTTGTGATTGGCGTTTTCGTTTTGTTTTGGATTTTGGTGCAAGGCGGTGGTAGGTGCAACGTTGTTTTTTTTTGTTTGTTTCTGTTTTTTTGTTTTTTTTTGTTTGTTTCTGTTTTTTTGTTTTTTTTGTTTGTTTCTGTTTTTTTTGTTTGTTTCTGTTTTTTTTTTGGGGTTCTTTTGGCCTGGGTCCAAGGCCGAGCGAGTCTGTAAAGCTAAGCTATACTCACAGCCCGAACCAAAGCCCTGATTCAGGCCATAGGCAAACAAGGAGCAAAGGTGTTGTCTGGTCTTCTGGCCACTTGGCTCTCTCGGGAAAGATAGAGCCTTGGCATGGGATAAGGATGGGACGGGACTGGATGGGATGGGATGGGATTTCGATTTGGTTTGATGGGTTTTTGTTCTTCGTTGGGAGGGCGATTGATTGCATCGCTGGTTTCTTCTTTTCTATTTTTTTTCTCTTTCTCTTTTTCATCTTTCTCTTTTTCATCTTTCTCTTTCATCTTTCATCTTTCTCTTTCTTTTTCTTCTCTTACTCTATTTTCTCTTACTCTATTTTCTCTTACTCTATTTTCTCCTTCTCTTTTTTCTCTTTTGTTGGGAATTCGGCTTTGGCTTCGGCACGGCAACGGCGCTTTTTTTTCAAGTTGGTTGGTATATTTACACATTACTTTACTGCTACATACAGGGGATGGTGTGGACAACGCTTTTTTTTTTCTTTTCTTTTCTTCTTTTGCCTTTTGTTTTTGTCTTGTTAGCTCTCTGTTTTTTTTTTTTTTCTCTTTTCTATATTGTCGGGCGATTATAATTACTTTTCTTGTTCTTTTTATCTTGAATAGATGGATGGCTATGTTCGCTGAAGTGTTTGTTTGCACAATACGAGAGTTGGTTGGTGACTAATCCGTAGTCAAAGGCATTGTTTGCTTCAAATACTCGAACAAACATTGGCAAACAACTAAAGGAACAAACAAGTTGGTATTCATATATCAGATATTCACATAAGCGATGTTCATGTATCAGATGCTCATGTAAGCAATGATTGCCTGGTTCCATCTCCTACAGTGGTTGGTAGCTACTTGTACTTGCTATTACTCTACTACTACTACAACCCCCAACGTCTGGTATCCCGCATACAAATCCAGCGTATCATCTGCCTTCTTCGCCTGCCCACCCCCCCC
>LKBB01000336.1:8008-19401 GCA_001513885.1 Thielaviopsis musarum
GGGGGGGCGCTCAGTGTGCTTTTTCAGGACCTTTCGTACAGCAGTAGCCTCAGAGGGGGAGGGAAAAAAAAAGGGCCCCTGCACGATGCAGCTGTTTCTCTCTAACACTTGAGGCTGTACTGGAAAGTACTTTGTTTACCTAACAAGGCTGTGTATGTACATCTGTTGTTGTTAATTGTGTTAGTGGTCAACCTGCTGAGACCACACGAAGAACGGCGGGCTCAGCGGGCTCAGGTGCTGCCGACAAAGACAGCCGCCGCCCCCCCCCCTTGAAAACAAAAACCCCCTCACCTATCAAGTCACCTGGTACCGCAAAAAAGCAGCGTTAGTGCTCATGATTTTGACTCAATCCGATTGAACGACTGTGATGCTGTGCTGAATTTACTTGACACACAGCTTCCCCTCTTCCCCTCTCTCTCCTCGCACACCTTGTTTCTCTTCCATTCATCCATTATCTTATCCACCGCTAATGGTGTACCAGTCAACATAAAAAAGGAATCAACAAGAAAAAGCGAGGCGCTTGAACCCAGGTTTAGTTCCCACTATTGCTCAAACTCCGGCCCTGACCCGGCTTTCCCCTGTTTCTACTTCTGCACTGCGACTGCACAGCGCTGCACGTTGACTGCATAAGACGAGCCATTTTTTCCGCTTCTATTTTCTGTTGCGCATTTTCCCTAAAGCTTTCGTCTCATATCGTACATAAGCGGACCAAGAACTGTAAGAGGGGGGATTTTTTTCTTCTTCTTCTTTTCTTTTTCTGTGTTTTAGCGGCATTTACAGCACACGGAAACGGCCCAAAAAATAAAACAGTCTCTGGAAAAAAAAATGCCGCTGTGGAGTTTTGTGTCAGACACAAGACCCCGTCATTCCTCCTGATGATCTTGAAAGCTATTGTTTGCGAGCTTCGAGCTTAAAGCTAGCAAGAAGGGAAGGGAAAGCTGCTGCTTCGAGCAAGCGACTGGAAGGCTACCATATCACGTCAGTTGCCGGGCCAGATAAACAAACCAAAGGCGGGGTGTTTCGTATTATGAAGAACCCCATGCCGGGCCCTGTTTTGTTGCTCGCTCGCTATGAGGTTTCCAGGGCGGGCGGGTTGCTGTGCTGACGTGCCGAGATGCGAGAGAAGACACAAGCAAGAAAAAAAGCAACTTGCCTGTTTTCCTTGGTGACTTGGCAGCATTGCGCGATGGCAACAGCGTGTGTCAAGAGGAGGGGATGAAAGTCCAGGAGAAGCAACGATGGCTTGAAAATAGGGCGAAAAGCAAGTCGGCATGGATAAGTTTCGTAACTGATTTGGCCAAGGAACAGTCGACCGCTATCACGCCGCTTGTGGTGCCTCTTGTGGTCATTCTCGCCTTCTTCTTATGGAGATAGGCAGGTCAGGCCATTACAACTTGGGCGTGTTTTGGGCCGTGTGATTTCTACGAGAACTGTGTACAGGACGGAATTGTGTACAGCACGAACATTGACAAAATAAATAAATAAAAGGCTTATAACGCAGGTACAACGGTTGCAAACTGTAGTAAAAAAAAAAAAAAAGATGGGCATGCATAATAATGAAATGCTGCTTCCCGCAATGCCGCCGTATGCAAACACAGCATACAAAGTACCGTGCCCTGTGGCCATAAACAAGCAGTAGCACTAGCAGCTCAGAACACTCCTCCCAAAAGACGGTCAAGTGATGGCCCAAGCCACTTGATGAGCCCTGAAGTTTCTTTTCTTGTTCGCTGTGGTGCGCTTGCCGCGGCCCCCCGCCTCGGGTTGGGGCTTTAAAGTGCAGGCGCCATGATAAACCTTCCAAAGCTGAGAATTTCTTTTTCTTTTTAGCGCCTTTGCGCATATCTGGCAGTTGATCCTCACTAACTTTGGTAGGAGAAAAGGTGCTAAGTATGTACTTACTTGAGTACGTTATGGATGGGCTGAGCTTTGATTGAAAGAAGTAACTTTTTGTTTCTCAGATGAGGAAGGAAAAAAAAGAAAAAAAAAGACAAATAAACCCAAGTGCGGTCGAATGACTTGTGACCTTTTCATCTTTGATAGGTTAAAAAAAGAGAACGACGAGTGGGGTAGAGAGTTTGGTCAGCTTATTGTGTTATTCAATGCTAAAATTAATAGATGATGTCATTGGGGGATAGCCCTCTTATTCGACAGATTTCCTTTTCTCTCTTTACAAAGAACAGGCTAGACTAAAATAAGCGTAACACTCTAACAAAGGGACATCAAGAAAACGAGAAGTGTGACTGCATAAAAGTGTGATGTTCTGTTTGTGCTGTGCTGAGATGCTATGAACAGGTAGCAAACAAAACGTGCCATTATTCAAGCACATGCACAAGTATAGCAGCTGATATTTTGACTGCGATTTTCTTGTGCAATTCCTCTCTAGATTGTGAATGTGATACTGGCGGTTAGGCTTTTGTCCCTATTTGAGGATAGTGTCGCTAACTACTAGCGTGAGTTGATGTGCAACACATACCACTACACTTTACGCGCGTCAAGATGTCTCTTTCTCTTTTCATGCTGTTTTGCTCCGTCGTGCTGTGATAAAGCAAGTCTGACATTGTGTTTCTATGCGTCCTGGGGTCCAAGTTGACAATAAGACAGGGTAGCGGAGAGGTCAAAGTGAGGAGAAGGTTGTTGAACAGGGACCCCGCTCTTTTCTTTCCCACGAAGCAATCAACTTGCTAGTAGTACTAGCTAGCAGCAGTAGTAGTACTGTGCAAATAGACTTCTTTGGAAGTATAGAGCCGCTATCCCTGTTGCGCTGGCTTTCAATTCCTACAGGAATACAGGAAGCAACAGAAATGTGTATCAAGTTGAAATCAGAGTTGAATTAGAGCCAGGAAGAAAGCGACATCACGACTGCGCAAGAGGAGCGGGGAAGTTTGGAACCCTACTAGGCTCGGATGCAGCTGTCGTCTGGATAGTAAGTACTCTGTTTTCCCCTCTGTAAATATATCGCCTTAGTGGCAATGGGATTCACCTGCATTGCGTCTCGCAACTGCTGTTTACATGACTATACATTGCATCGCAGTAACGGGCTCTCATTGCATAAATATTCCAATCGACTTGTGATCTCAAGTTAGAAGTAGGCCATCAGGCGTCTATAGCTAGATATTGTATATACGGTTTGTTTGATTAGGTTGAGAATTTCACAGCCCGTGGATTTTGTAATAATAAATTTTAACTATAGAGCTTGATTTCAACAGTGTATAAAATCAGTATGAGCACCAATAGATTATAAAAAAAAAGATTGTAGTTTCTTCAAAGTCATATATCTGCACTACTCAGAACGAAAAAGAAAAAAAAAAGACTAGAACGTTTATTTTGCACTAGAGAACCGCTTTGAAAACCTGCTTATTTCATATTTTCTCTTCTCTTTCCTGTTATATGCCAACTATTCGATCCCTAGGACTTGCTACCCTTGCTCACTTCTATTCTATATCCAACTTGATAGCTAAACCAAGCAAGTTTTCTTAACTGATGTGCATCTATACAATTAGGCCCGTTTAATTGTTATTCTGAAATATAAATAAGGTAGGAAGGTAAACTGTACTTGTACAAATAGAAGCAACTTGATAGAAGCAAGTACCAGTATGCATAGTAGAGGCAATATCCTAGGCTAGGTTCATATGCATGCTTCAAGCGAGGAGCCTTCTTGTTCTTGCTTCTTCTATGGCCTTGTGGTAGGCAAATGCTTAAGAGCAGGCATGCTAAGTACATGCACCGGTTTTCTTTCCTATTTCTGTTTTTGCTAAGTACTTTCCCCTTCTTCCTGCTTCCTTTCTCTCTCTCTGTGCTTTATGCTTCTAGAGCTTTCAATTCGCCGGCTTTTACGGTAACTTCATTGTATTCACCACAAGTCAACTTGATTTGATCGGTTACTAGGGTCTCTTTCCTTGTCGTTCTCTTTTCTTCTTTCCTTTTTTTCTTCTTTTTTTCTTCTCTTTTTTTTCTTCGGATTGTGTCCTTTTGCATATTTCTCTCCTCTTTCTCTTCTTTCTTCTCAATATCTCATACAATCTCATCGCCATTCTTCTTTCTTTTAACCTTTGCCGACCTTTGCCATTATTACTCGATTCTTACAAACGAACGAGACTCGCTCAATATCAATACAGCTAAATCAGCCCAATAATCCCCTCGAGGGTTTCCCAATGACGTTTGTCACGGATCGACCGACGCAAAAAAGAATAATAGTACCAGTAGGAAAGACAGCGAAACAAGAAATCTAGAGCTCAACTTTTGGTTCCTCGGCTCGCTCGTCTTTTGCCAGTTTTATCGTTTCACCATCATTTTTTTTTCATTTTTTTTCTCGCTTCGACTGTACTGCTCTACCTCTATCCGCCAGATTTGGAATCGCTATTAATTCGACTCTTTTTCGTTGCGTCTGTTTCCATGCCTTGACCGCTTGGCTTCACATTCTCTATTTACTCCATTTAACGCATACATTGTTTCCGGCTTGTCAGGCACAGGCCATTTTTTTTTCTTCAATTATATTGCATCGAGCTATATATCAAGCCAAAGTCCTCCTCGTTTTTCTTGGTTGTGCTCAGCCTCTTTCTACATCATAAACAGCCCGCAGTTCCAAATTCAGTTCAGCTCAGACCAGACCAGATCAGACTGGGTCACGCTTGATTGACTTCGTCAACCTCAAACCACCAACCTCATTGTTTTTTGTCTTCTCATTATTTTCCATTCAATTTTAACGTCTCAAGTCGCTACTTTTTTTTCTTTTTCTCCCTCGTAGGCGCAACCTCGACCGCTGTACATCGACTTCCATTTGGCGCGATAGTCGCAATCTATTCTTGCTTTTCTTCATAAGCGGCCTGTTTCCACAGATTTTTTACCTTCTTCACTTTTTCTTTACCGCCTTTCCAAACGTTCCTGTCGCATCTTATTTCTTTAAGATCCGCCCATTCTTACCTTTTTTTTTTCTTTTTTTTTCTTTTCTTTTTCTTTTTTTTAGCCATACTCCGAAGTTTTACCGATTGTGCATCGTCGGTCCTGTCTCTAGTACAAGAAATATGGCGCCACTCCCCGATCACTACTCCGTTTTGGGCGTACCCAACACTGCGTCGGCCCCGGAGATCCGCACAGCATACAAGAAGAAGGTTTTGACCTGCCACCCCGACAAAGAGCCCGATGAGTCTCTTAAAGCGCAAAAGCAAGAACAGTTTCAGAAGGTCCAGGCGGCCTACGAGACCGTCTACGACCCCACGAAACGCGCCAAGTACGACGAGAAACTGCGCATACAAGCCGAGCGTGTCATGACAGACCGTTTTGCCAATGTGAATCTCAATGCGCAGTATCCTACTGCCTCCAGTCAACCTTCTACTTCATACTTCAACGCCCGGACTCCTGCCTCACCCCCAGCCGCCGATACGTACTCAAATCCGTATTCTTCTAAGCCGCGGACTCGTCATGACTCTCCTCAAAGAACTAGTGACGCACTTCCCACCGACTTTGCATACAATAAGCCGTACAACTCGGAGCGTGCTCGTCGCCCTAACAGCTATGATAAGCCATTAAGAAGAGAGTCTGACGATCGCAAGTCCGAGGACAAGAAACGTCGCGAAAGAGACGATAAGAGCCGGAAGGAAAAGGATGATTTTGGCCTGCGGAGGGAAACTGAAGACGAAGATCTGCGTTCATTCGGCGAATCTTCACGCCGGAACCGCGACAAAGATCGTGCCAAAGACCGTGGTAGCGACCGTGAACGCGAACGGGAGCGAGAGCGGGAACGTGCCAAGGGCCGTGACCGGGAGCGCGAAAAGGAATCCAAGTCTCGTCACTCGGAGCGGAAGAGCCAAGAAAGCCCGCGCGTTCGCCAACAGAAACGCGACAAACACGGAAGCGATTTCAAGGACGACCATTTGAGCGCCGGCGAAGAATACACCAAGCCCAGAAAGTCTAGCAGCCACGAACGTCGGTCGAATTCTTCGGAACCATTACCCGCTCCAGAGACTGTGGGCTACGCTAATCTGGTGACCGATGCCGAAATGTATATCCTAAAGCAGAAAACGACTCAGACTGGCACGCCCCAGACGCGCGCTCGTCGCATGTCTGAAGATTCTCCTCCCAAGAAGCATCGCACCAAAAGTCATCAGGAAAGCGCTAAGCCGTCCTTGACCCGTGCTACTACATTTGCCTCTTCTTACACTTCGTACGATTCACCCCTGCCCCGTATGGTGCGCTCGACAACTACCGACTCGTCAACACCCAGCAATCGGCACAGCAATTATTCCCCGCGCACTCCGGATGATTCAAGCTTCCCCAATCACATGCCGGGCTACACCCACTACGGTAGCAGAGACATGCCAGGTTTCAAGGTTACCCAGAAGGTTTCCTCACGCTATGAGTCCAAACCAGCGGTTCCATATGGCTACTCGGGCTCGGCCATGGACCCCTTTTTTGTTTTGCAGAGCCCCGACTACACGGATCAACACGTGAAGCGGCGCGAGGCATACCACAACGACTACCGATCGTATCCCAACTAAGCAGCGTTGTTCACTTTGCGATAGATGCTTATGTTATAACGATATATTTCATTTCATGATGCTGTTGCGGCGTTTACACACATATTTATTCTGCTGTCTTATTTCTTTTGTTTTTCTATTTCCTGGTTTTCTTTTTTTTTTGTTTTACTTGATTAACTCACCAAACCATCATTGTCTCTATTGTACATTTTCTTTTGTTTTGGGCGGTCTTTTCCTTTTTTCCTTTTTTTTTTGTTTATTGTTGGTATATCAAGAGCTTTCTCTGATTATACAGTTATGACCATGACGTACTTCATGGAGTCCATTGATTTCTTTTTCTTTTTTTTTTTTTTTGGCTCCGCTGGTGGAAGGATATGAGAGGGTATGAGGGCAGTATTTGGAATTTTTTGCCATCTACGGGCAATTTAGTGATTAACGACTTGAATGAATCAACATCATTTCTTTTTTCTTACTTGATGTAAAATGATAATATTCTAGGTGTGTATTATGAGGTTATATGTGAAAGTTGTATGATTATAACTATGTACTTACATACTTGGCCAATAAAGGAAAATCTAGGGGAAAAAAAAAGCAACCGCAGAACGAAAACCAACAGCAAACAGTGTATCTTGAGCAAGCAAAGAAACAAATAGAAAAAAAAGGAGAAAAAAAAAAGAAAAACGGCGCAGACGGGGGGGTATCGGGGTACTACCAGGAAACGAAAGAAACAGACAAGGCAGTAAATATGTAACCAAGACGCAGAGAAATGCGCAACGTTGGCGGTGTCTACATGAGAACGTACAGAGCGCAAATAAGGCTCAGTCCCAGAATCATGGAGCACCAAAACGTCACATTGTTCAACGTCTTGCGACCGCGCACCCACTTGGTCTTTTGCACTGCCACCAGCGGCAGCTGCAGCATCTGGCAAACGAAGCCATAGCCACGCACTTTTTTGCTGATGCAAGCCATGATGACTTCATGGGCCAAGGCCGAGACGAAAAAGGTCAGCACGGTAGCACCGGTACGGCCGGCGTAGGGGCGTGACGCGCCGTAGACGTGTCGCCGCAGGAAGCTGTGCACGGGAATGTTCCACTCGCGCGAGAACTCCATCCAGTCGGTCGAGTTCCACCAGTCCGAGTAGAAGTGGCGGTCAGCAAAGAGGGTGATTTCGGCAAAGAAGCCCAGCACGTATTCAAAGATGACAAAGAAGACGAGCAAGAAGGTGAGCATAAAGGGAAACAGCATCCATGAGATGGTCTCGGAGAGAATCAACAGAATCTCGGCCGTGGTGAACTCGGTGCTGCTGACAGCGAGGGCAGCCATGCGCGCCTTGGAATCAACCAGGATGGGCAGAATGAATTCCTCCGAGATGATAGTTAGGAGGAAGATGCAACCAAACGTGGCGGCGACGTGCGAAAACACCTTGGTCCAGTCAATGTGACTAACACGCGGGTACTCCAGCTCGTAGCATAGCGTCGGCACCAGCAGGTAGTCCCACCAATTGGCCAGGGTTAGGTTTGCGGGATACGACACGTTGCCCATGGGTGAGACAAGCTCGCGCGCCAGGTCCTCGCGTAAATCGGCCAGTTCGTCGTCCGAGTCGGGAGTAGCGGGCGGTTCGTCGGTGCTGGAGCACGTAGTAGAGTCACCGGCAATGGAGACGGCGATGGAGGCAGCAGCCATGGCAGCGGCAGCAGCGCCTTTTTCGTAAATGACGGCGGGAGCACGCGACGCAGTGGCAGGGTTGTCGAGGGCGCGGAGGCGCTTCTCAGTATCGCTCAGGTGGCCGTTGTAAAAGGCCCACGAGTGCATCTTCATGAGCATCACCATGGAGTGGAGCAGGAAAAACACCTGGGCTGTCCAGGTCCACTCAAACATGAACGGAATGGCGACCCAAAGAGCCAGCCACAGAGTCTGATATAGCGACTGAATCCAGATACCACCTTTGTTCCAGGCCAAGGGACCGTTGGAGCGGCGGAAGATGGCATGGAAAGGTAGCGCGATAGTGGTCGAGGCGACCATGAGCAGGTCGGCCAGGGCCAGATGCCACACCTTGTGAGTAAACAGCGACCAGATCTGTACACGGAACGGGTAGCCCGTATCCTTAAACGAGCGCAGAATGGTAGTAATGGCCATGATAGCAAGGCCAACCCAGAAAAGAGCAAAGAAGCCGTGGAAGTCGCGGTAGTCCGAGGTCGGGTCAAAGTGCGACACGCGCGAGGCGTACTCGATTGTGGGAAAGAGGCGGCGGCGCTGCTGGGCGCGGACTTGTTTGCGAACCGAGGAGAGGAGCTTATCCGATGGCGGGGCATTTTCAGGGACGGGCGTTGAGCGGCCACTAAAATAAAGTTAGTACCAGTAGTACTACACAGTTGGGGAAACTTCAGTGCAGCCCAGGAAGAAGCAAGTAGAGCTTGCAGAGCAGAGCTACTTCTACCATGAGTAGCAGAAAAAAAGCAAAGAGAGCTTACCTTGTCATGCCGCTCTCACTCTCGACAGACACGTTGCTGAGTGCGCGCACAGGCGACAATCTGGCCTCATTGCCTCGCGTCGTACGGGCGCGAAGGCCGCTGCCTGCCGTGTCCTGAGCCGGAAACTGTGTGTCTGTAGCTGTCGACGTCATCGCGACTCGGCTTTGTGGGTGTCAAAATAAGCACAATTCGCGTTGCAGCCAAAATCAGAGACTACGGCGACAAAGAGCAGGCGAATTGCCAGTAGTAGGGGGGCTAAAATAGCGACAGAGGCCTCAAGACTGGCTGTCACAAATGGTGAAGCGTCGCAGCAGATTTCTAGCAAGAAAGCAGAAATGTCGTCACGGTTGACTCAAAAAAAAGAAGAAAAAAAAGAGGGCCTTTGTTAATTGGTCAAACAAGCTGTGAGCTTCAGCGAGCTAAAAACGGCGGGAAATGGAGGGCTTTTAAAGTGAAAAACCCAGGCAGGAAATATAGGAGAGAAAGAAAAGGAAGAAAAGAAAACAAGCTGTGAATGAAGTAGAGAATTAAAAAAAAAAAAACCAAAGAAATTGTTAGCCTTGCAATACAAAGAAAAGGGAAGCTCGCAAAGCTATTTCCCTTGTTCTTCTTATTGTTCTTCCTACTTCCTTGTCAAGTCTGGGGCAGCGGGCAGCTGTAACTTTCTGTAACTGCCACGGCTTCAAGGCAGGAAAAACACAAAAAACGAGGCGGTGGATTTATAGTAGGGAAAGAGCAGGAGCAGCCCAAGCGGACAGGAAGTTGCCCCGAAAAAAAAAACAAAAAAAGAAGCAACTGGTATGCGGGTTAGGACATTAGAAGCCTTAGGAATGGTGATTCTTTTTAGCCTTACGGGGTTCCTTCATTCTAAGACAGACGAGAGCCAGATAGTATCTTGAGATTGTAAACTGAAGAGGGGTCGTACTACTACTACTACTACTACTACTTGCTTGTAGTGTGCGTGCACGACGGGAAAACTAGGAGGACTGGCCATCTTTTTTTTTCCAGGTACGGGCGGGCCTGAAAAATGGAAGGGACCCAGGCTCGGAGTAATTAGTACTTGCTATGGTTTGGGTGCTTTCCTTGTCGTTAATGCAGTTGCCGTTGCTCGCTTCTATGTTACGTTGTACGTGGTAAAGCAAGGCAGACAAGCATGAGATTGAATTGCAGGTACGTTTTTATGTCTTTTGGCTCTTGTAATGTGTGATTGCGTTTCTATTTTCACCCTGGAAACTAATAAATACCCGGTTAAAGCAACAACGGTTCACTAGAGAAAGGAAAGAAGCGTCGGATCGTGTCTGAAGCTTATGAATGCGGCCCCTAGTTGACAGAGGAAATTAGCTTGGCTTTCTGCTAGTGTTTCTAGCCACGTTCTAGCCGCAATTTGTCCCCTTTCGACGAAAGCAAGTTCCGACCATACGAACTTGTTTTCAAATGTCATACTCTTCAAACAGGTGTCTTGTTGAATGGAGGACGATACTACTGACATAAAACCTGTTTATATGAGCTCCTAAAAATCCCGTTGTCGCTCAGAGCCACAACAAAGAAGGACAAGCCTCTATAAGTAAGGGAACCTAGCTTACAGATCACAGCAAAATTACCGTCTTCCGAGCCTTCCATGACTACGTATTCAGGGTGCGAGATCCGACTCGCATCGTCGCATAGCATCGCGCACATCTACGAGTAATGTCATTTCCTCCCTGCTCCAAAATGCCAGGCCAATAAAATACGATATGCAGGAGGGGCGGAGCGGAAAGTAAGGAGGGCATTTCATTCTCTCGCTCTCATACTCTTTTTTTTTTTTTTCCACTTGGTCTGCTCCGCACATATAAAGAATAAAGCAGGAACCGGGCTCCAGTCCGGCCTACCGGAGTCGAATTTTCACCCTTCTTGGATTTTTCCTGCGCTTGTCGGACCAACGACAGATACGAAAAAAGATATAGTCCGTTCCAGTCCGCATGCCTTCTTTCGGAAAATAGGCGCTGTTCAGCTTCTCGCACAAAATCCCTCGTACTGTTCGCATCTCCTTTTCTAGCCGTTAATCAATTTGTTTTCATGCTATACCAAGATTGCGAACGCGCCTCGCTTTGCGGCCGCTTCGTCTGTTTTCCCTATTCAAGAAACAAAAAAATTAGAAAATGAAATCGAAGCATTGCCACCTTGGTTTTACGGGTGCTAATCACTGTCAATCAATCAAAATCGCACTCCTTATTCTTCCCTTGTTCGAATGTTCCTTTCGACCGTTTCTCGTGGCATATTGGGGCTTACTTAAGTAGGTTGCTATAGAGTTAACTATAAATCTGATTGAGCGGGAATGCTTAGAGTTAATGAAGAAAGGGTTTTATAACCCTAACGAGCAGGGTTTTGGCAAAAAAATGCGTAATCTGGGAATCGAACCCAGGGCTAATCGAAATCATTACCGGATGGCAACGATTAATGTTACCACTAC